>JAODAL010028564.1:0-53099 GCA_025379985.1 Phyllomedusa bahiana
TTAATTGGCTTATTTTATGCGACTAATGGCAGAAAAATCTTTCACATTTTTTTGGCATATAGCGCTACATGCAAAGTATTGTTCCCTTTCCGGGAGCAACACCCCATTTGTTGGATGAGACGCAGAAGTGTTTAGAAACTGTCTACAGTAAATAATGTAGTGTTAAGCATGTACGCCGGTATTTTGGCGGAAATTGTGCCAGAATTCTGCTGCAATTGCCATTATAACTGTGGCCCACTGCTCCTCCTCTCCACCGCAGCTCTACTACAGTTCTTTTTTCAGACAGCAGAACTAAACAAAAACATGTATTGTAAAACATGACTCATCTCAGCTGCTTCATTACATGGCTTTTTATTGTAAATATTTTTAGTGTTTTTATTATTATCATAATTAGAAATATTGCCTTTATGACCAACGTTATTTACTTGCCTCCAAGATGACAATACAAAAGGGTTTCTTCAGAGCCTTTACATTCTATAAATCAGTGGTGATATCAGATCATAGACTTAACCAATATGTCTCTGTCACATATCAGATGAACATTTTGTCAGAATCTTCCCTCATGTATAGTATATCTTACAGCAATATATAAGATACACTAAATTACACACAAGTGAGCAATGCAGTTCTTACAAATTATGTAGTGCAGTTGAAATAGAGGAAAAGATAAAAACTGATATAATGCTGCATGAAAGTAACTGAAAAAAAGATTTAAAATCAGCAGTGAATTCACATTGGGATGTCAATTTTCCAGCTTGTGAATATGCGCATGTTGTAGGGCATCAATGATTTCCATCCATTAGCCCATTTTAACCTCAGTAAAATGCCTTAAATTTGATTCTGATCAGTTGAGATGATATGCAGATGCCGCCTCAGACCTGACAGACTTTTTGTGACTGAAAATTGGAATGATGTGAAGAGAAACATTACATTTCATAAATGTCATTACGGTATGCAATGCCAAGGTTTTGACTTAATAAGTAGGATTTTACATTTTTTTCTTTTGATCAGGAATAATGTACACGTTTCGTTAAATTATTAAAAAGTTTAATAAAAAGAAACCCATTGCAACCAAAGTTTAATAATCAATTTATAAATTGTGCTTCTGTATCATCACTATTGCATATGATGTCTAGAAAAGTAATTTAGGGGTTGACTTTCAAAGAACACCCCCCCTATAAAAGCCTAAAAATGCAGTACCTGCTCTGAAAATCAATGTTTCGTTTTTTCATCTGTTAAGCAGTTTAGACCTGTTCACATTGTGTATTTTTACCACATTTTATTTTTGTATACTATGGGCAACAAGTATGATTTTTGACGCACAGGTGACAATTTTTATACGCATTATTATAGTTTAGAATGCATCTGAATCTATGAACCCGGTCTTCTGCGGGTCATAAATCATTCACATTTTAGTGCAAAGGCGACAATTCTGGCTCAGGTAAACCACTTTGAAAGTGGTTTACCTCTTCCAGCAGTAATGTGCTTGGAATTGCTGCACTGAAGCTATAAGTCTATAGCTTTGTACTGTTCTAGTGCCACATGCCACCCGCATGCCCCACGAAATCAGGCGCATTACAAAGTGCCACGGGTGCACTGCAATTTGCCTAATATCGGAGTGTGGGTGATTTCAAAATACTGTATAGAGAACGAGGCTGCGCTAAATGTCGGGCTGAAAAGATGCCAGACTTTTGGTGCAACCCCGTTCCTACATGTTGCCCTATGGATAGAAAACTAGAAATCTGGATAAAAATCACCTGAATAAATGACACCACATATTTTTAGCACAATGCAGGTTTCATGTGTTATGAACATGGTGAGGATGTTTATTAAAAATAACAGAATGTGGAATAAAGACTTACAGGATCTGAAGGGACTTTCCACTTTAGCTGTCAGTGGTTTTAATGTTACAGTTTAGCAGGTTAATTAACGAAAAATATGGTTATATTATATAATAATATATATTATATATAATAATATATTTTAATATATATATAATATAAAAATAATATATTATATATATATATATAATATATATATATATATATATATAAATATATATATATAATATATTATGTATATACTGCTACTGACAAAAACAATGCACCCAAATTGCTATAAAATGCTACAAAGAAGAAAACAACATCAGTAGGAAATTTTATATTAGTCTTCTGACTTCCAGTAAACACCTGGCCACTGCATTTTTTGCAAAACACACTTGGAAAAAAAATATGGGGGACAGGTATGAACGGGGCTGTGCCAGAAGTCTGGTGTATTTTCAGCCCAAGATCTAGCGCAGCCCTGTTCGCTATATTTTTAATCTACCGCACTTCAATACCAGGCACATTGCATTTACTTTGTAATGTGCTTGAGATCGGTGAACGTGCTAGAGGCAGAGCGCACTACAACCGTACGAAGCTACAGATTTATAGCTTCAGTACAGCAAATCCAGGTGCATTACTGCTTTAACAGGCACCACATTAAAAATGGTTTACCTGAGCCAGAAGTGTCGGTTTTGCGCTGGAATGAGCCTGGTTTATGACCTGCAGTAGACCGGGTTCATAGATCTAGGCGCATTCTACACTACTTGTATGTGCAAAAAAATTGGCGTCTGGCTGCCATAATTCATGCATGTCGCCCTATGTGCTTTAAAAGTGGTTTCTCATGTTATGTCTTTGCAAAAAAATATTGCAGCATTAGCTGGAGGTCAGTAGGCACATATATAATGCACTACAAAGATTGCTTTCTTTCTTTTAGCCATTTTCTTTTAGTTTGGGTGCTTTTCTTTTTTGGTCAGTGGCATTTCTTTGAAAAACAGCATACTTTAGGTGTACAATTTTTTCAGGCAGTTTGTGACATAGACCTTGTGTGTTACTTTTATATGTATTTTTGTGGCACTTTTCAACATTTCAAATCATGTGGAATCATCAAAAAATGCACTTAACAATACCTTCTTTCTTTTAAACAATGCTAAAAAAAACTGTGTGAAAAAACACAAGAAGTCGAAAAAAACCATGTAGTTATTGAAGAGCTGTTTGCCAAAACAACCACATGCAAAATATTGGTATTAAGGGGGCCTAGCCTGCTCTTCACAGCCAGTTTCAGCAGTGACTGACATCTCAGCTTTTTTATTCTTAGCTGCGCCTTTTAAAGGGACATTGTTAATGGAAGGATTTAAAAGTGAAGCACAAGACTACAGAGCTCTAAAGGGTTAATGTGTTTGGTAAGAATCTTTATTTACCGACATGATTATCTTTGCCTACATGATTAAAGCTAAATAATGAGATGGGAAAACCCCTTTAAGATTGTATTCTATTGCTTATTGTAGCCTTTGATTGCTATATTAAAATGCTTCATTTTAGTCATTCCTTCCGGAGTAATCATTACCTTGACCGCTCATAGGTTATATAATCTCTGGTTATTAAAAAAATAATTTTTTAAGTTACAACACATGTAGTTCCAGTAAGAAGGTGAAAAGTTTATATTAAAATGCCAGTCTTCAAAGGAAGTATCCATCACATTTATGTCCAAAACGCAACAGTTACTTCTTCTGAAAAAATAATAAAATCTGCCATCTTACTTTGAAGTAGTATGATTTATAAAAGTGTGTTTAGCATCCTGCCATACTCATATTTGCAGTGTATAAATAGTAAATGTGTGTGATTTACTAAAGATAACTTCACTTTCATAAACTGACAGTGAAAACCTTCAGCTGAATTCATTGTAGAACATTCTGTTCCTTATTTGATAATGTGTGTGAAAATGTAATAATAAATATGAATAAAATATAATGTCTTTTATATTTTGCAGTAAAAAAAATTCTGCTCTTATTCTATGACATGGAGTAAATCAGTAGTAGATATATACACATTTACATCGCTGCACTGGTTTTCTTTCTTTTTGCATCCAAATATAATGTGAATTCCAAAGGCACTCAGGGATTTATAAATAGAAATTGGAAACACTATATGTATTATATATGTTACTATTTCTACAGTAGTTCAGGCTCTAATAACATTGTTTAAAGACAGCTTGTCAAATTATTGTTGTAGCTATGGGTACTAAAATACAATATCTCTTTTGTTGTTTTGCAATAAAAACTTTATCATGTTTAGACATAAAATAAGCATACATAAGCTTCTTGCCTTGATGTCTTTTTTCCAATGTAGCTGTCAATTTGTAGTTCAGTGGATTGGGTGGCAGCCATGATGGATTATGACATTATTGGGGTAGGAGGAAATAGGAAAAGAAAGTGGAAACGTTTGTTAAAGGTGGGTTGGGGTTTTCAGCAAGGGTTAATATTCTGTAGTGTTGGAATCCAAGAAGAGGTGTAAATACAAAAGGATTAGTTTAGATCAATGGCCTATATAACTGTCATAACATGACAACCTGGAGTGAGGAGCCTTGGAGGTAAAATCCTAATTGACCTAAAACTGGTAAATTTTATTCTGATTTCATATTAGATAGTGAGAAAATCATGCATATGTGTCTTTTTGTATAATGTATGGAAACTTCTGGTTTCAACTGTATATATATAGTACAGACCAAAAGTTTGGACACAACTTCTCATTCCAACAGTTTTCTGTATTTTCATAACTATAAAAATTGTAGATTCACACTGAAGGCATCAAAACTATTAATTAAAACACGTGGAATTATATACTTAACAAAAAAGTGTGAAACAACATGAAATATATGTCTTATATTCTAGGTTTCTTCAATAGTAGCACACCTTTTGCTTTGATTATCTGCCTTTGATACTCTTGGTATTTATTTAGAGATGGGGCTGAATCGATTATACGAAGTGGAAATTTAGTTAGAATTTCAGGAAAAATTCGGGATTCGAACGAAGTCGAAGTTTGGGTACTTCGGGTGAACGAAGTGTGCTTTTGTTTGTTAAAATGGCTGCGAGTATCATGGCGCTACATGGGCAAAGCACTCTGGAGGAAGATGGGCATAGACTGCATGTCATGTGCTAGGTTAAGCCAATCAGAGACCGGCGGATTCTGGTGACATCACCGCACTATATAAGTCGGGCGCAACGACCGGGAGATCACACTCCTCTCACTGTGCTCATCAGGGAAGGTGCTGCCGAGGCTGGATAGCTCTTACTTGAGAATTGATTTTTATATAGCGATTTCTGTGGGTGTCTCAGCTTGTCTCAGAGGACTGTTCTCTTAGATGTTATATTCTAAGTTTTTGGGGTATTGATCTGAAATTCCTGTGTGCGTCCATGCAGCTGCATATACAATTCATATCCAAGTGGGATTCTAAGCCAGTTCTGTGTATTCCATTTAAAGGAAAACAAGCGTTTTACAATACTAATACCACTTCATTTATTGGGCTGCCAATTCTATTGCGCAAAATACATCCAGGGTTATTTAACGTTGTTTTGCTGGTGTGCTGACCCAAGAAACTGTCTTTTTCAACGCCAAATATATAAATTTTCCTGTAGCCTTAATCACAAGCAAAGGTTAATTACAACTGTATCTCTTGTTGTGTGCGTGAAAACTCGCAAATTGTAACTCGCTACAAAGCTACTAGTTTGTGCGGCTCAATATCTTTGGCGCAATTTACATCCAGGGGTTAAATTAATGAGTTGTTTTGCTGGTGTACTGAACCCCAAGAAACTGTCTTTTTCAACGCCAAATATATAAATTTTTCATGTAGCCTAATTCACAAGCATAAGGTTAATTACAACTGTTTTCTCTTGTTGTGTGGCGTAGAAAACACGCACATTGTAACACGTACAAAGCTACTAGTTTGTGCGGCTCAATTCTTTGGCGCAATTTACATCCAGGGGTTAATTAAGCTTTGTTTTGCTGGTGTGCTGACAAAAAAATAAACCATCTTTTTCTAGCCAAATTATATAAATTTTTCTGTACCCTATTCACAAAAGCAAAAGGTTAATTACAACTGTATCTCTGGTTTGTGTGGCGTAGAAAACACGCAATTGTAACCGTCTACAAGTACTTGTTTGTGCGCTCATTCTTTGGCGCATTTTACATCCCGAAGGGGTTAAATTAAGCGTTGTTTTGTGGTGTGTGACAAAAAAATAAACCATCTTTTTCAACTGCCAAACAATATATAAATTTTTTTTTTTCCTGTACCCTAAGTTCCAAGCAATGGTTATATTACAACTGTATCTTTGTTGGTGTGGAGTAGAAAAACACGCAATTGTAACACGCTACAAAGCTACTAGTTTGTGCGGCTCAATTCTTTGGCGCAATTTACATCCAGGGGTTTATTAAGACGTTGTTTGCTGGTGTGTGACAAAAAAATAAAAAACCGTCTTTTTTCAACGGCAAAATATAAATTTTTCCTGTAGCCTAATTCACCACCCAAACCAAGGTGTCTATTTCAACTGTATCACTTTGTGTGGCGTAGGAAAACACAGCATTTGTAACATGCTACAAGCTTCTTGTTTGTGCGGCTCAATTCTTTGGCGCAATTTTACATCCAGGGGTTAATTAAGCTTGCTTTGCTGGTGTGCTGACAAAATAACCGTCTTTTTCAAACGCCAAAATATTTCAAATTTTTCCTGTAGCCTAATTCAAATGCAAAGGTTAATTACAACTGTATCTCTTGTTGTGTGGCGTAGAAAACACGCAATTGTAACACGCTACAAAGCTACTAGTTTGTGCGGCCTCAATCTTTGGGCGCACAATTTAACATCGGGGTTTAATAAGCGTTGTTTTGCTGGTGTGCTGAACAAAATAAACCGTCTTTTCAACTGCCAAAATATATAAAATTTTTCTGTAGCCTAAATCACAAGCAAAGGTTAATTACAACTGTATCTATTGTTGTGTGCGTAGAAAACACGCATTTGAAACACGCTACAAAGCTATAGTTTGTACGGACTCAATTCTTTGGCGCAATTTACATCCAGGGGTTAATTAAGCGTTGTTTTGCTGGTGTGCTGACAAAAATAAACCGTCTTTTTCAACGCCAATATATATAATTTTTCCTGTAGCCTAATTCACAAGCTATGGTTCATTACAACTGTCTCGCTTGTTTGGGCGTAGAAAACACGCAACTTGTTACTCGTCAAAGCTACTAGTTTGTGGGGCTCAATTCCTTTGGAGCAATTTACATCCAGGGGGTAATTAGCGTTGTTTTGCTGGTGTGTGACAAAAATAACGTCTTTTTCAATACGCCAAAATATATAATTTTTCATGTAGCTAATTCACATGCAAAGGTTAATTACAAACTGTATCTCTTGTTGTGTGCGTAGAATCAAGCAATTGTAACTCGCTACTAAGCCAATAGTTTGTGCGGCTCAATTCTTTGGCGCATTTAATCCAGGGGTTAATTAAGCGTGTTTTTGCTGTGTGCTGACATCAAATTAACCGTCTTTTCAACGCCAAATTATATAAACACCCACCTTTTTCCTGTAGCCTAATTCATGTCCGGAAGGTTAATTAGCTTGTTTGTGCTTTTACATTTAGTAAAACACGCGCGTGTTTTTAACGACACATACAAGTAAATTTTTCCTAGACATTTGTGGAGCGCAATTTATTTCCAAGGGTTAACCAGATTGTTAATGGGTTCATTTTTAGTCAAAAATAGGGTGTATATTTATAATATACAGATATATCATCAATCAGGTGTCTGTACATGGTAGGAACAAAACAGTATGTCAGTCAGAGAAGTCGCAGGATTCTGCACCTGCGGAGTGGCAGTGGCACAAAACATTCTGGAACTGGCCCAGGGTCGCACACAGCAAGGTGAAGTCGCAGCAGGGTCACTCGGTGAGGCCACAATGCCGCTGTTCATCTAGCGCTGTGTGTTGTTTCAAGCAACCCAAGGGTTCTTGATTGGTTGACCTAGGTCATACCTCTTCCTCCCAGATGGCGTCTGGAAACCCCAGCCATGAGTCGTTGGGAACGTCAGGACACAAACATAAGTGGCATGGCCCGGAAGCGTGGTAGCGGCCCTGAGCACCTGTTCCTCAACCTGCCTCTGTCCCATCGGTTTCCCTCAGCCAGAGATCTATATGGGTTTTTTTTTTTTTTTTTTTTTGTTTTTTTTTTTTTTTTTGTTTTTTTTTTTTTTTTTTCTTTTTCGGGGCTCAGCGCCACTTTATGCGAGGATGAAACAATTGAGGAGGGCAGTCAAGCAGCTACTTGGCAGCGAAGAAATGGGGCAATATCCCTGCGTCTTGCAGTAGGCGGCCAAAGTATAGATGTGGAGGGGCATGGGAAGTCATGTTGTGAGAGGGTCTGCCTCGGCATACAAAGACGGTCGATGAGGACAGCAGTGACGATGAAACACCCCCAAATAGATGATGATGTTGCGACCGCACTTGGGAGCCGGGTCGAGGCAAGGGTTCCCATCATCTTCAAGGGAGAAGAGGCGTCAGCTTGCGCGTCAGGCAAGCGGCGCAGCACAGCAAGTGGGGCGGTGTGGCCGTGAGTCAGCAGGATAGCAGCAGTGTGAGGTTAGAGCCAAGCGGCCACGGGGTAAAAAACCCGCTTTGCAGGTCCAAGAAAGTAGAGCACAGGGGCTCAGCGAAGGCAGCGGCAGCAGTAGTCACTCAAGTGCGGAGCGTTGGCGGTAAAAATCCGATACTCGGCGGTGTGGCAGTTCTTGCTTAAGACACCGGAGGAGCCGAATCTGGGTATATGTAGAATCTGTAAGCAGAAAGTTGAGCGTGGCCGGGAGGATAAACGTGGCACACACGGCCCTGCGTCAACACATGCAGCGTCACCATCCGGTGGCCTGGGAGAAAAATGGCTCAGATTGTGGTGGTCCCATCCTGCCGCCGCTGCAACAGCAGCAGCAGCAGAGCGCCCAGTGGCACGCAAGCCATTGCAGCCAGTCAAGGCTCCACCACCTCTGCAGAAGGGAAGCTGTTTCTCTCTTGAATCATCTCCTGTCCAAGATGCTCTCTGCCCTCGCTACTCATGGCTCCAGCAGTCGTTCAGCGATCGGCGATTGCAACAGATACAACAGTATGCGTCCAAACCATTCTAGGTGCTGCAGCTGACTGTGATCCTGTCCAAAGTTGTGGTTACTGCAGTCCTCCCTTTCCCAAATGGGGACTCTGCACGTTAGAGAACTTAATGGCTTGTGCCGAGCGAGAATGGAGTGTTCCAAGCCAGTAATTCTTTTCCTAAAAGGCAGTACCAGCACTTCATAAATATGTAGAACAGAAGGTGGAGTCAGTCCTTGAGCTTATCGGTTTGTTTACCATGGTGCACGGCAGCACGGAGTCTGGAGCGTAACTACGGTCAGGGCCAGTTACATGTCCTTTACGGCCAATGGGTGAATGTGCTTCCCAGCCCAGGCACACCAACAAAATTGGACAGGAGACGCCGCTTTCTCCTCCCCCCCACGTTGTCAAAACTGCTGACGGCCAAATGTCCGCCTCCTCTCTCCTCCACCTCCACACATCTCAGCTCCACAAGTACGTACTCACATCATACCCATGTGTAGGGCACAGCGGTGTCACGCAGTATACCCTGGCTTGCCTCGGACGAACGAAAGTCACAACTGGGGAGGAACTGCTCCGCGTTCATGCAGCGAAGGAATCGATGTGTGGCTTTCTACCGCGCCACTGCAAATCGGACCCTGGTGACGGACAATGGGAGGAACATGGTGTCCGCTGCACCGAGGAGGAGAATGGTCCATGCGCCCTGCATGGCGCACGGCTATGTGTTCAATCTGGTTGATGAAAAGGTTCCTTGATGTCTTCCACGATCTTCAGGACATTCTGAAAATGGCCAGGAAACTGTGCATGCTCTTTATCCATTCGTACAATACCAGGAACACCTCTCGAGTTGCAGCGCCTCCCCCAACACACTCAGATATGCGATGTTTCACCCGCTGGAATTCCAGCTGCACATGTGGGACCGACTGCTATGAACAGAGGAAAGGCCATTAACGATTTTTTGATGATCCAGGCAGACAGAAGTACTCCCCTGTGTAACTTTGATGTCTGCAGTGGCATGCTCATGCGTGACACCTGCAGTTTGTTGAGGCCATCGAGGATGCGAAGTTATTTGTCAGTCGCCATGGACTACGGGATGGAATAAGTCTTTCCACTGCGTATGTCCTGGAAACAGATGCACTGAAAGAATCCAGTCTGGGCAGGGATGGAGACGTGGCGACTACATTCTCATGGGCCAAATGAGTACGTGGGGACTGAAATGGAGGAGGAGGAGGAGGAACATTGGAGCAGAAGCATTGTCTGGTGAAATGAGTGATTTCTACCAAGGTGACAAGAGAGGGGAGCAGGAGCAGCTGAGGAGGGGGATGGAGAGAGGTAGTATGTAGGCAGTTGACCCCCAAGCACCGTGGCAGTATACAGTGGAAATGGAGCTGGGAGCCCCTCAGAGTCACACTTGTGCAGATGGCCCGCAGCATGCTTATTATGCCTGGCTAGTGACAGCGAATAGTCAGCATCCGAAAGGGATGACTTCTGGACTCTCCACCCTATTGGACCCTTGCTTACCGGTCCAAAATGGGAGCACTTTTTCCCAGCTATTGAGAGGGAGACAAACTCAAATACTATAGGGAAAATCCTCCGTAATCAGTGGCCGCTGCCTATGTGCGGATCGTCCCTCCTCTGACAGGTCTGGACGGGGGGTTCACTCAGCGCTCCGTGCTTTCTGCCGCGGCTGCTGGGGATGGAGGGGGGGTAGGAGCAGTACCAGCTCCATCAGTAGTAAACTTAAGTCTGGAGTCAATGATGAGCAGCTGCCTTACCCGCCTAGTGTGGAGGCAGGTCGCCAGCAGCAGCAGCGCAGGAATGGAGCAGTCCCTGATAAAAAACCACAGGTTGTGGCCTACTTGGACAGCACTCTGCCACCTCAGTTAGAAGATCCGTGGGACTACTGGGCAGCCAAACTGTGTGTGGCCGCATACTTGACGAATTTGCAGTGGTGAAGCTGTCCTGCCGGCCTGTTGTGTGGCATCAGAGCGGGTTGTTCGTGCGGAGGGAGCCATCGTTACACCAAGGAGAACACCCGCTTGTCCACGGGTAATTGTGGAACGACTGACCTTTGTCAAGAGAATCAGCGTGGATTGCCAGGATTTCACTCACAATGCCTTAGGCGTCAGTCTGGGTTCAATACTACCTGCCTCAGCACTTTCTGATGCCGCCACCCGCCTGATAGCCAATATCTGCTGACAGTTCTACCATCTGCCTACCACCATCTGTACCAGGACTGTATTGCCACCCACCTAACACTCTGTCCAAATTGTGCCATCTATATGGACCTCATGTGCTGCTGCTTGTTGCTGTGTGCCGTGACATCCACACTGTGTCATTGTGCAACTGTCTGACCTAGGCTGCTGCTGTGGCTGCTGCCGTGCCCTCCACACTGTGTCATGAGCCACTAGCCTGACGTCATTGCTGCTGCCGCCGTGACCTACGCTCTCAGTCATTGTTGCCATTCTGTGCATTCCTCTGTTTTCCCACCTCCAGTATGTCATTGTGCTCATGCCTGATCTAATGCTGCTGCTGTCGTGACCTCCACACTGTGTGATTGTGGCTCTCTTGGGGGTGGCACTTATTACTGTTTTGCCGCCTCCAGTATGTCTTGTGCCACTGTCTGAACCTCACGCTGCTGCTGTTGTGACCTCCAACACTGTGTGATTGTGGACATCTTTGTGGCCTAATACTGTTTTGCCGCCTCCAGGAGGTCATTGTGGCCACTGCCTGATCCTATAACTGCCTGCCGCCGTGACCTTACCACAATGTGTGATTGTGCCACTCTGTGGCCTAATAACTGTTTAGCCCCTCCAGAATGTATTGTGCCCCAACTGCCTGATCTCAATTTTTTACGGGGGGGGCTGGGCACGCCATGACCTCCACACTGTGTGGATTGTGCCACTCTGTGGCCTAATACTGTTTAGCGCCTCCCAGATTGTCATTGTGCCACTGCCTGATCTCATACTGCTGCCGCCGTGACCTCACACACTGTGTGATTGTGCCAACTCTGTGGCTAATTACTGTTTTGCCTTGCCTCCAGAATGTCATTGTGCCACTTCCTGACCTCATACTGCTGCCGCAGTGACCTCCGCTCTCAGTCATTGTGCCACTCTGTGGCTTCCTCGTGTTTTACCACTCCAGAATGTCAATTGTGGCCATGCTGACCTCATGCTGCTGTGGCTGCCGCTGTCACTACACCTCTGTCACTAATGTTGCCACCTGAGCTTCAGCTTGTTTTTCCAGCTTCGCTGGACCATGACCTTATCAGGCTACATTCCCGGTTGAGTTTTTGGTCAGGTTTGCCCTCTTAAGTGCCCAGGGAATTTTATAGTGAGCGATTCTAAGAGCGGCGGCAGTCATCTGCGTGTCTACCTAAACACAAAACATTGTATGAAGAACAAACCAGCTCCCTCTGCTATTTTAAGCATGGCACATTTTCTACAGCACCCTGCGGCTCTGTGCAGCCTGGAAATAAGATGCTTTTAACGAGATTCGTGCCGAAGTAATTCGGAACGAAACAAATTTTGTCGGAAAATTCGGCGAAGTGACCGTATCGAATTTTTGAGAAATTCGCCCATCTCTAATTCTATTGATGAACTTCAAGAGTCACCTGAAATGGTCTTCCAACAGTCTTGAAGGAGTTCCCATAGATGCTTAGCACTTGTTGGCCCTTTTGCCTTCACTCTGCGGTCCAGCTCACCCCAAACTATCTCAATTGGATTCAGGTCTGGTGACTGTGGAGGCCAGGTCATCTGGCGTAGCACTCCATCACTTTCCTTCTTGGTCAATTAGCACTTACACAGTCTGGAAGTGTGTTTGGGTTCACTTTACTGTTGAAAAATAAATGATGGTCCGACGTAATGATTCAAGGGGGAACCATTTGTTCACCTTTTCTGCATAGCACAAAGACATGGTGGTTGGAACCAAAGATCTCAAATTTGGACTCCTAAGACCAAAGCACAGATTTACACTGGTCTAATGTCCATTCATTGTGTTCCTTAGCCCAAACAAGTCTCTTCTGCTTGTTGCCTGTCCTTAGCAGTGATTATCTAGCAGCTATTTTACCATGAAGGCCTGCTGCACACAGTCTCCTATTAACAGTTGTTGTAGAGATGTGTCTGCTGCTAGAACTCTGTGCGGCATTGACCTGGTCTCAAATCTGAGCTGCTGTTAACCTGTGATTTCTGAGGATGGTGACTCGGATGAACTTATCCTCCGCAGCATAGGTGACTCTTGGTCTTCCTTTCATGGGGCGGTCCTTATGTGAGCCAGTTTCTTTGTAGCGCTTGATGGTTTTAGCCACTGCACTTGGGAACACTTTCAAAGTTTCCCCAATTTTTCAGACTGACTGACCTTCATTTCTTAACGTAATGATGGCCACTTGTTTTTCTTTACTTAGCTCTTTTTTTTTTTCCATAATAAAATTCTAACGTCCATTTCAGTTGCACTATTGCTGTGTATCCACCTGACTTCTGAACAACACAACTGATGGTCCCAACCCCATTTATAAGGCAAGAAATCCCCCATATTAAACCTGACAGGGTACACCTGTGAAGTGAAATTCATTTCAGGTGATTAACTCTTGAAGCTCATCAAGAGAATGCAAAGAGTGTGCAAAGCAGTAATCAAAGTAAAAGGGGGCTACTAGAATATAGAACCTAGAATATAAGACATATTATCAGTTGTTTCACACTTTTTTGTTAAGTATATAATTCCACATGTGTTAATACATAGTTTTGATGCCTTCAGTGTGAATCTACAATTTTTATAGTAATGAAAATACAGAAAACTGTTGGAATGAGAAGGTGTGTCCAAACTTTTGGCCTGCACTGTATGTAAAAAAATATAAAAAGACACATATGAATATTTTTCTCAGAAAATCAGAATAAACCGTACATGTTTTAGGTCAATTAGGATTACTAAAATTATTTATTTTTGCCAAATGTCAGAATAATAAGAGAGAAATGTTTTTTAAGGCATTTTTATTACTTTCCGCAAAGTCAAAAGTTTACATACATTTCATTAGAATTTGGTAGCATTGCCCTTATACTGTATGACTTGAGTTAAATGTTTTGGATATCCTTCCACAAGCTTCTCACAATAGTTGGTAGGAATCTTGGCCCATTCCTCCTTACAGAACTGGTGTGACTGAGCCATGTTTGTAAGTCGACTTGCTCGCATCTGCCTTTTCAGCTTTTCCCATAAATTTCCAATAGGATTGGCATCAGGGTTTAGTGATGGGCATTCCAAAACATTGACTTGGTTATCCTTAAGCCATTTTGTAACCAGTTTGGCAGTATGCTTCGGGTCATTGACCCATTTCTGGCCAAGCTTTAACTTCCTGGCTGATGTCTTCAGAATTTGCTTCAGTATTGCCACCTAATCTTCTTTCCTCATGATGCCAACAATTTTGTGAAGTTGAAGTGCACCAGTCCCTCCTGCAGCAAAACAACCCCACGACATGATGCGGCCACCCCGGTGTTTCACAGTTGTGATGGTGTTCTAAGGCTTCCAAACTTCTCCCTTTTCCCTTCAAACATAACAATGGTCATTATGGTCAAACAGGTCAATTTTAGTTTCATCGGACCACAGGTCATGGCTCCAAAAATGTAGGTTGCTGTTCCTGTGTGCACTTTCAAATATTAATTTGGATTTTGTATGTTTCTTTTGGAATAATGACTTCTTCCTGGCGCATGACCTTTCAGCCCATGTTGAAGCAGTATTTGTTTCACTGTAGATAATGACACAATCTTACCAGCTTCTGCCAGCATCTTCACAAGGTCTTTTGCTTTTTTTCTTGGGTTGATATGCACATGTTGGACCAAAGCACATTCATCTCTGGGACACAGAACTATTCTCTTTCCTGAGCAGTATGATGTCTGGATATTCCCATCTTGTTTGTACTTGTGTATAATTGTTTATACAGATCTGGAAATTGCAATAATAAAACAAACCAGACTTATACAAGTCCACAATTCTCTTCTTGATATTTTGGTTGATTTCTTTAGACTTTCTGATGATGTTACAAGCAGAAGCAGTGTGTTTCTGGTGTGCTTTAAAATATATCCACAGCTGTGTCTCTAATTAACTCAGATGTAGCCAATAAACTTATTAGATGCTTCCAAAGACATGACATCATCATATGGGCTGTCCCAAATTGTTTAAAGGCATATTAATCCTAGTGAATGCAAACTTTTGTCTTTGCAGAAAGTAATAAAAATGCCTTAAAAAATTGTCTCTCCCATTTTCTGGCATTAGGCAAATATAAATAATTTTGGTAGTCCTAATTGACCTAAAGCGGGTAAGGTTTATTCCGACTTCAAGTCAGATAGTGAGAAAAACATGCATGTGTGTCTTTTAATATAATGAATGTAAACTTCTGGTTATCACCTTTAAGAAATTTTTCTGAATATATCAAAAACTAAAGGGAACACTAAAATAACACATCCTAGATCTCAATGAATGAAATATTCCAGTTGCAATTCTTTATTCATTACATAGTGAAATGTGTTGAGAACAATAAAACATAAAAATTATTAATAAAAATCAAAATTAGTGTCCTATGGATTTCTGAATTTGAAATGATGCTCAATATCAAAGTGTAAAATCAATTTTCTATCTGATCCAACTTCAATGGAAATGCCTCAAGACAAGGAAATGAGGTGCAGTAGTGTGTGTGGCCTTCACGTGCCTTTATGACCTCCCGACAATGCCTGGGCATGCTCCTGATGAGACAGCAGATGTTTTCCTGAGGAATCTCCTCCCAGACCTAGATTAAAACATCAGTCAACTTTTGCACAGTCTATGGCGCAACATGGCGTTGGTGCATGGAACGAGACATGATGTTCCAAATATGCTCGATTAGATTCAGATCTAGGGAACGGGCAGTCCAGTCCATAGCATCAATGCCTACATCATTCAGTAATTGCTGACACATTTCAGCCACATGAGGTCTAGCATTGTCAGGCATCAGAAGGAACCCAGGGCCCACTGCACCTGCATATGGTCTCACAATGGGTCTGGGAATCTCATCCTGGTACCTAATATCAGTCAGGGTACCTCTGGCTAGCACATAAGGGGCTGTGCGGCCCTCCAAAGAAACGCCTCCCCACACCATTACTGACTCACTGTCAAACTGGTCATGCTGGAGAATGTTGTAGGTAGTAGAACATTCTCCATGGTGTCTTGAGACTCTGTCATGTCTGTCATATGTGTTTAATGTGAACCTGCTCTCATCCATGAAGCGCACAGAGCGCCAATGTTGAATCTGCCAATCCGGGTGTTTTCATGCATATGCCAATTGCCTTGCATGGTATTAGGCTATAAGCGCAACACCGACTTGAGGACATTAGGCCCTCAAACCACCCTCATTGAATCTGTTTCTGACAGTTAAGCAGATACATAGGGATTAGTGGATTGATGGAGGTTATTGTGCAGTGCTCTGGCACTGCTTCCCCTGTTCCTCCTTGCACAAAGCAGGAAGTAACAGATCTGCTGATGGGCTGTTGCCCACTTATGGCCCCTTCCACATCTTCTGGTGTACTGGCCTGTCTCCTATTATCTGCTCCATGCTCTGGACACTGTGCTGACAGACACGGCTAACCTTCTTGCCACAGCTCACATTTATGTGCCATCCTGGATGAGCTGCACTACCTGAGCAACTTCTGTAGGTTGTAAACACCGTCTCATGCTACCTCTAGTGGTGAGATCAATGACAAAATGTTAAAGTGACCAAAGCATCAGCCAAAAAGGATGAGACCAGAGAAATGATCTTTAGTCACCCCCTGCAGAGCCACTCCTTTATAGAGGTTGTCTTGCTAATTGCCTAGCATGTTCTATTTGCACAACAGCAAAAGAAATTGATTCAAAATCAGTTGTGATTCACAACTGGACAGGTTGATTCACAGACGTGTGATTGCCTTGGAGTTACATTGTGTTGTTTAAGTGTTATCTTTATTTTTTTAAGCAGTATATACATGGTGGTGTACAATACTTAAAGGGGTATGTGGTTACAAATACAAATTGGTACATAATTAATATTCACATCTGTGCAGAATAATCAAAGTCACAAAGTATCAAATCGTGTCAATATAGTGAAAATCAGTGTGAAGCATTTGGACATAAATTGGTTACATACATCATCCATGCAAATATATAAACATAAATCACATAATAATGTGCAATGTGAACTAGGACATCAACGGCCACCTTACTAGAATGTCAGATCCATCTGTGTGGAAATCAAGGCACATGACAGTGGCAACCATCTTGAGTAAGGGTATTTCTGCTGCGTTTTTCTTGGATATATTTGTGACTTGTTACATGAGCTGTGTGTTGGTGTCAATGGCAGCCACTGATATTTTTGATGTGTTGTCTTTTTTCCTAATAATATATATATTCACAAAAAAGGTATGCATTGAACTTGAATTTCAGATGTTTAATGAGTGGGAGTGAAACCTCTGTGCCAACTGTGGTTTTAGTGTAAGGAGCTCCTGGTCTTCACCCACAACCCCTGGAAGGGGGCTTACAGGCACAAAGTAAGGGCAGGAAGAGTACTAGAAATCACAAGCAGGAACTGTAGCCAAAAGCAGGCAGACACACCAAGATGCACCAACAAACTAGAACTAAGGAGTGGGGGAGGAGCACTTACATGTAATAAGGTCCTAGAGCCAAAGCTGGATGGTGCATAATGGCCCTTTAAATCAGGGGAGTAACACGACACATTCTCTAGAGTGCAGTCAGAGCCAGAAAGCCAGCAGGAGGAATGGACAGGGAGCCAAGCACATGAGCCAGACCCAGGATGCCAGTCAAGGAATAGAAGTACATGAATTCACCAGCAGCTGCAGGCACCAGCCAGGGCATGAGCCAGGGCAAAATACAAGATGATTGGGCATTGTGTGCCAGGGAACAGATGACACTAGCATGCACTATGGAAAGAACTCAAGCCGATGGATCTCTGCATTGATGTGGATATTACTTTGACATGTACCACTTGCTTAAGCATTGTTGCAGTACACCCCTTCACCGCAATAGTATTCTCTAATGTCATTGGCATCTTTCAAAGTGATGTTTCACTACTAAATTGCAAACATTATTCATAAACGGTTTGAGGAAAAAGTCAATGTGTTGGTTTTGCCTCTAAATGTACTACATCTTAATCTGATCAAGTATCTGTGAGATGTGCTAAAAAACAAGTTTAATCAATTTCCTGACCTTCCACCTTACAGGATTTAAAAGATCTATTAACAGCTTGGTGCCAGATACCAAAGGATACCTTAAGATTTCTTGTGGAGTCTCTTGATAGGTCAGATCTGTTTTAGAGTAATAACGTGAACTACACAGAATTATTCAGGTGGTTTCAATAAAAGGCTGGTTGGTGTAGCTCTGTCTGGTTAATATTTTTAGCAACACTAAAACTTAAGAAAAAAAGTTATGCTCATATCTCCTCCCACCTGAAATCCAGTGTTGCAAAGTCCTTACTCTCTGCCAATCTTCTGTTTTATTTTTATATTGATCCAAACAAGATCACGTGCCATTAATTGACATCACTGTTCAGAGTACTAACTTCCGAACCTTGATGTAAGTCAACAGCACATGACCAATCAGTAGCTTTGTAACTGATGGGAGCCACCCGTTAACTTTTCTCCCACAATCAATGAGGGGAAAGGGGAAATTACTAAACAACCAGAAATAACTATAGACACAATGGGCAATATGTATGAATGAGGCTATGCCAGTGTTTTGCCATGCATTGAGCCAAAACACTTGGAGGAGCCCTGACCGACAGATGTCTGACCTGTCCTAGACCAAGCTCTGTGCGTACTGTCACAGACCTGACACTTTTGTATGTGCCACTGCTCAGGGGTCGTGTTGCGCCATATTCACACCATGTGCCACATTTATGAATATGTCATGAAAAAATGTGGTTTGAAACTGTCGTACCAAACCATGCCAATTTCATAGTGGCAAGGCTGAGACAAATTTTGGCACATTCACACTTTATGAGCTGCTTTTTTGGTGCATAAATGTGTTTCGCAACGACACATTTATAAAGTGCTGTGAGTCACTTTTATACATACTGACAAATACTACATCAACTTACTTAGAAGTACGACTGTTGAGGCAGTGCCTCTGTTTATACATGTCCCCCAACGTTCTTTCTTTCTTTAAGTAGCTTTTTTATAATGTAATGTCTGGTTTATCTGTGCTTATACCCTCTATATTGTAAAGTGCTGCGGAATATGTTGGCATTATACAAATAAAGATTATTATTATTATTATTATTATTATTATTATTATTATTATTATTATTAGGATCTTAGCCCTCAACTCAGTTCTTTCCAGCTGGCGCTGACATTACCTTGTCCGTCTGCGCTCCCACTTCAGTTATTTGGTCAGTTTTTCTCCTGTAACTGCCCAGACAAGTGAAGTGTGAAGCGATTCTAAGAGGAGCGGCTGTCATCTGCGTGTCATACTAAAACACAGCATTGTATGAAGACCAAACCACGCTTCCTATGCATATTTCAGCATGGCTCAATGTTATACAACACCATACAGGCTCTCCACAGCCAGGAAATAGCTGTTTTTTAACGCAAATAAATTTGGGTCGAAAAGAATTTTGCCAGAAAATTCGGCGAACTTGGCGAATCTAATTTTTGAGTAATTTGCCCATCTCTAATTCAAAATCATCTGTGAAGTTTGGTGAAGGTATGTATGGAAGAGCATAGTTCGAAAACAACGTTTATCAACTCTGGTCCTCCAGAAACATCAGCATGTCATGTATTTCAGGATTCCTCAGTATTTCATAAATGATAAATTATTGCATTTGTTTGAATTGACAAGAGGTATCAGACAATTGGATGTGTGGGCTCAAAACTGAACAGAGTTAATGTGGTTTTGCCACAAAGTTATTTTATGCCTCCTTTATCTAGCTGCAGCTTTCAGTGTGCTCAAAATTGGGCATGTGTGATTTGTTTGAACTGCATGTCATGTGACCCAGCAGGCTGACATCACCATGCTTTTCTCAGCAGTGTGCTCAATGCAGTCAAAGAAATTTCTGTTTAAGTAAAGAGCTGTAAGTAACTACAATGTAGCCCAGTGGTTAGCACTTCAGCCTTTCAGTATAGGGATCCTAGGTTCAAATTTCTGCAGAAGCCAAATAGTGGGGTTTTATTTTGTCTCAATGCACATATCTGATTGAGGTGTTTTTTTATTTTTATTTATTTACAGTTTGACTAATTACTAAGGGGTACAGAGGGCAGGAGTAGAATGACAGCACCTGGGGTTCAATACTCGTTCAGTAGTGAATGTGTGTGATTACTAGTCAAGGAGTAGACTGACAATAGGTGCCTGAGAGGAGAGGTAATGTGTCAGCATGTGTGGCAAGACCGAGGAGCTCTCGTCACTGGTCTTATACAATGGAGATTATGGATCACTAAGGAAGTAGCTAAACTAAAAATGGTACAGAATTTTTAATAATGATGAATGGTGAAAATGTTTATAATTTAATTTTCAAGCTTCTTGCTTCAATCTTACTTTGTGTCAAAACCCCTTTATTCTGGTTATGTAAAGACTTGTGACTAGTTACAAAGTAGCTGAGGGATTAGAGATTCTGCATTAAACATAGGGGTCCTACAGTAGGTTGGAATCTCTGCATGAGCCAAACATATAGGATGACATGTCCCAATTTGAATACTATATTGTTTTGGTGTATTTTGCACCTAAAACTGTTGACACTCTATTATCTATGTAAAGGAACTGTAATATACCAAAACTAGGCACATTATACGCCAGGCACGACACATTTGAATGTGCCTAAAGTAGGCGCATTAAATAAACTAGCAATGATACGATATGTGCCTAAATTATTCTATGCGCCTGTCATGTTTGTGCCATCTGGCCCTAGTCGCCAGCCACGGCCGCTGCGACCATAACTGCGGCTTGGCTTTCCTGTGTGTGAACACTGCTCTTAGTCCTGGATCCTAATTGGTTTCTGGCCAACGCCCTTGGCCAGGAATCCTCCAGCACTCCTAGGGGTTAATCGATTCTCTGGTGATTGACAGCTTCTGCTTCCATTCCATTCTGCTCTGTTTCCTCCCTTTCCCTATTTATAGCCACCACTTCCTTCTTCCTGTGCCTGCTAAAGCTATTCTGTACCTATAGTTAGCCTTCACCTTTTGGATCTTCTGTACCTTTTGACCCTGCTTGTGTTTCTGGTTTCTCCTTGTCTTACGATTTTGTACCGCGCTGCCCATCTTGTTATCGACTTAGACCGTCCGACTACTCTTTTGTGTTTTGTGTTTGTTCGTCTTTGTCTGTGTGCACTTAGCTCAGTGCAGTGTCAGTCTTCTGGTTGGGGCCGGCCTGTTAAGGAGTCGGGTTCCCCAAAAAGCAGAGACAGAGGTTGGGGCGAGTGTCAGGGCCTCACTTGTCTGTGTCTTTGGGTGTGTCCCTGACTACCCCTGACAGCCCCTAGATAGGTGCATCAGTTTTACTAAGCCAGGTTTACCATACGCCAGATTTTTGACAGGTCAGTTTATTCAGGCGCACTTTACACTGATTTAATGTGCCTTAAAACTAACGCAGCAGCGCTTCTTATTGGACATGTCACCCATGGATTTTATTTTTTGCCTCAGTGCACATACCTGACTGAGGTATCTTTTTTCTTTTTATTTATTTGCACTGTTACTGACTAATTACTAAGGCGTACAGAGGACACAAGTAAAATGACAGCACCTGGAGTTGAACACTCGCTCAGTAGTGACTTAGTGTGTGATTACTAAGCAGAGACTGGCAGTATCTGCCTGAGCATGTAAACTAGGACTGGTTGTATCCCTTGGAGATGGAACAAAAATGATAGAGAATTTTTAATAATGATGAATGGTGAAAATGATTACTACTTAATTTCCAAGCTTCTCATATCAATTTTACTTTCTGGTAAAACTGTTTTAATTGTTACCCATAGGAAACAAGTTTGTAAAATTGTAGACAGGGAAGACTAATTTACTGTAATTGCTGTTGGATGACAGGAGAAATAGAGAAAATATTATGAATTTAGTTTTAGTTTTGCTGTTTGTTGAGAAGGCAGGTGAAAAGTAAGACAGATGGAATGTTAAAGAAATAAGATCAGGATCAGAAATATATTTTTGTGTGCATGGCATATAAATCATGTTGAAAACTATAGAGCTTTAGAAGTTTAACCAATACAGAATTTTAAAGTATATTGACAGATCATGAAGGTAAGGTGGAAGCAGTGAAGAAGATGCACTAAATCTGGCCAGAATTGTTTGAGAAGATCCATAAGAATGCTAAATGAGTGGTTTATCTGACACTGAAAGCTGAAGATAGATCTCATCGGAGAACTATAAAGAAGCATTTCTTAGCAGTTAAGGCATTATTAGTGACTTTTGTAAAAGCAGTTTCAATGGATTGATGGGATCAGAAGCCAGACAGTAAATAGTCAAAAACAAGAATTTGATTAAAAAAAGTAATTTGAATGAGAGATATTATGATGATTTAGGATGCATATGTTGAAGAATGTAGGCAGGTAGAGATGGGGTGATAGTTTGACAACCAAAAAGTTAACAGATAATTTGTTTGGTTAAATATAAACTTCTGAATAATTTGTGACACTGTAGTAACAGGAATATCAAGCTGATTGGAGATGGTCTTATAGTCTTTACCTTTCACATTTTTGTCTACAATTGTCTTACTAATCTCCTGAGACAACTCTCTCCTTAGCTTCCTTTGGACCATGTTCTGTGTGATACACACCATGATACCAAACAGCACTGTGACTACTTTTCATCCTTTAAGTAAGCAGACTGACAAATTTTAAAACACCTCTGATACTTATTATAGAATACACCATAGTGTAACATGTCTCTAAGGTCAAATTATTTCAATCTTTTCGTTTAAACCACAATTCAAACACAATGTCTGATTTTTATAACCTTGGATTATTGTCAAGGATTTTTAGTTTGCGAAGGTAGTTTTCACCTCTGATTATGACAAACCTGCGTCATGCCTTCCAAAGCAGAATATGAGGAGAATTCACTTCAGAGAATGAAGATGAACATTCTTTTTCGCACTATGGATTAACAATTCAGAAAAGAAAATGTTTTCCAGCATCCTATTTGAAGAGACATCATGTGTAATATAAAATATTTAGATTTATTAGCAAAAGATAACTAAAATCTTGCCATCAGCATGTGATACATGAGAAACAACACCAGTATAGTAGGCTGACATGTTTCAGACTCAAGTCCTAAAACTGTGGTGTAGAAAATCTGCACTATAGTTCACAGTGGGAACAACAAACAGCACAGATCACTCATTCAGATAAATGGATGTCAAATTGAATGTGGATTTTTACACTACATTAAAATCCATTGTGTAACCTTAACTTTAGTTACAATTCCATTTTTAGAGTAGTTTTAAACAAGATAAAAACAATACTCCCTTTATTGCAGTGACATAAAAGATGGTTTTGTAGCCTTTGAACCTGTGCCACCCACCTTTAAAAGAAAAGATCGTTAAATTTTGGCAATTTTTTTAGCTAAAGATTACAGTTCGAAATTTAAAGAGTAATTGGGAGAGGTCTGATTATTGAATAACTGTTTACATTTTCTGAAGAGGAAGGTATTGCTGAATGGGGATAATGGGCGACATGTATGAAATTTGGCGTGTTAACTTCAAATTTCATGTGCATAATTTTAGTCTAGAATGCACCTGATTTATGGATCCGCTCTACAGCGGGTCATAAATCAGGCGTATTCTAGCTCTTGGTACGACATTTCTGGCTCAAGTAAACCAATTTGAAACTGGTATACCTGTTCCAGCAGTAATGCACCTAGAAATGCTTTAGCGAAGCTACGACATTTCTGGCTCAGGTAAACCACTTTGAAAGTGGTATACCTGTTCCAGCAGTAATGCACCTAGAAATGCTTTAGCGAAGCTATAAATATGTAGCTTCGTTACAGTTCTAGCACGCCCCGCCTCTGGCACGCCCCCCGAGATTGGGCTCATTACAAAGCACCTCAGTCACTATGTAATGCACCTGATAATGGCGTGTGGGAGTGATTTGAGTGAAGTGAACGAGGCTGCACTGGATTTTGGGTTGTAAAGACGCCAGATATCTGGCGCAGCCCCATTCATATGTTATTGAGATTACTGAGAAAAGTGGTGGATGCTTCTAAGTTTATTGAAGCCAGTTAAGATTGAAAAAACTTAAACAGTAAATTATCAATGATTTTAATGTCCTAGGATGCAAATCATTTTTTGACATATGTAAAAATGAGGAGTGAAGATTAAATAGTGGTACATCGGTCAAGTGTATGGCCTTACAAATGAATGCAAAGACCAAAGCTGTTAAGTTTGTCTATACCCACTGGCTGATTGTAATAGTGATGATGTCGAAGTCACCAGTTGTTATAATAGTGATGCTACTAGAGAGACAGTTTTGATGCCAGCCAGTTAAACCATTCAGAAGGAAATGGTGGAATCCACATGTCATTTGACAGTAATTCTATAATAATTGGAAAAATAGCTGTATAAAGGGTAATCAACAAATCCTCTTAAATTGAAGGCACTATTATGGACTTCGCATTACGTATGGTTGGTATAAACAATATGTACAGAATACCACTAAGCAGTGTAATTGCGATAATGGTTGGATATGATTCTTGTAATAAAAAAGCAGGCTGGTTAAGATAATGTTTATTTATGTGCTTTAATTAAGTTTTTGATTGAGAATTTGGCTACTAGTCTTTTTACAGGAAATCAGTTGGGATACAATAAAGCAAGATAACAAGCCACCAGGCATTCCCAGTGCTTGCTTTACTTTATTGCATCCAATTCTCATTCTCATAAAAATCTGGTGACATTTTGACCACAAAGGGCTTTTCAGAATAAAGTATAGTAAGGAAATGCCTTTTTTGAGGTCTGCAATCCTAGTTTACGGTACAAGCAATAAGTCACATTTTAAGGAGTTCAAGGAAGAAGGTAATAAACAAACCAGAAGCACTTACAGTCTCACTTATTGAGATTCTCAGGATGTTATGGTGCACCTTTTTCAAGCAAACCTGTAAGGTGGTTTATGCTGCCCTATCTGAGAACTGCATGTGATAGAGGAAGAGAAGCTGAGCTGTGATATGTAGGTTTTTAACTTAAAGCAGGATTTTTTAGTAACAGGCAGAGTAAATTCTAACAAGATTACATAAAAGACAGTGGAAGTCCTACTTACCCAGCCCATAGGCAGTGATTGACAGCTTTCCCTGTATCAGTGGTTGTATAGAGCAAACTGTCAGTCTCTGTATGTGGGCTGGCTCAGCAGCACTTTCAGTGTCACTTTTAAGATTTTCACTCAGAAATTCAGCATCAAACCACATAAACCTATATAATCACAGAGTTCAGCTTCTCTCACCCTCTGATATCCTGCTCTCAGATGATGGAGCATAAACCAGATGACAGGGTCCCTTTAAGTATGCCTCTTCCTATAAGTAATGTTTGTGCTGCAGTTTTCACGTAACGTCCTGCCCATGTTCTCTTTACTACCCATTATGCTGTACATAGTTACCTCATACAAAATTATCTGCGTGTCAATAAAGGAATTATCAATTTTACTTTTTTTAAATAATTGTATGCTGGTGTTGCAGTACTAAAATAATAATAAAAAAAAAAAAGTTAAAAATTATACTTCTGCTCTCGCCTCCGTTTTCGCTACAGCAGTCATGTGATCTCCTGATATCACAGTTTGGAAGTGAAGAACTCTGAGTGGGAGTATCAGGCACTCAGGCAAATCAGCGGCTGCAGTGGTGATGTTCTGACTGACAACACTAAGAAGTAAACAGAAGATTAGGGAAATGGCAGACAGCGGCAGTGCTAGAATGGAGTTAGGGACAGAGGTGAGTATTAGTTTTTTTTATTACAGTACTGTAGCACTAGCATACATTTATGTCAAACAGAAAATATCAGGGACAAATCTGCTAAAGGGGTTGTCTCACTGCATCAATTCATCATACCTTAGTCCTGTTTTTTTTTGTTTCATTTTTTAATTCAGTGGGATGTTTACTGGCTTCTACTGGTCTTCAGTGACAAACTGCTGAGGACACCAGGTCTGTAGCTATAGTGACCAGTGCAGGCAGCTTATCAGGAGGGATTAAACAGGTGTGTAGCTATAGCAACCTGAGTTGCTGATGCAGCCCATACAAGAGATAATATCTAGGAATAGGTAGGACACAGTTAATGGACATATTGAAAAGTGACTTGTTTTTGAGAGATCTTTAACATAAAAAGCAATTCTTATAGTGAGACAACCCCTTTAAAGGGAACTGTCACATAGATTATGCCCCTCTTGCTGAGGAAAGCACAAGCTAGTGTCAGACCTGCTGTTCCCAGCGCTGTGCCCCTTATTCTGGAAGATGCAGCAGTTTTAGAGCATTTACCCCTCAAATCTTATTCATGAGTAGGTGTTCGCCCCGCCCACCAAAGGCTAGCCCCGGCCACCGACAGTTAATCACATGTTTCTACCTATTCAAAGTAATAGGTTAATCAGTTGAGGTGGGCGGGGCTAGCCTCAGATGGGCAGAGTTTGAAAAAAACTGACTCTTAGAATGACTCTTTTCTGGCTGAAAACTGCAGATTTGAGCATTAAATACACAAAAACTACAGCATCTTACAGAATAAGGGACACAGCGCTGGAAACAGCAGGTCTGACACTGGCTTGTGCTGTCCTCAGCAAGGGGGGCATAAACTATGTGACAGGTTCTCTTTAATTATCAAACATTTGAAGAAATTATAAACAAAGTGGTTACAAACTACAGAAAAGAATCTTCAAATAAAACTACTATCTAGTAATCAAGATACAACTAAATATCCACTGAATCATTGTACTTAATTTTCATAAAATAATACTGCTGTTTAAGGCGGAATCTGACATACTGTAGCCACACAAGAAGAAAAGATGAAGACTAACTTCTATCAGTGCATTTTAAAGTGGATATCCAACTTTCTCATCAAATGATCACAGTTCCATCACATTATTATCTAGTGTGCTGAGAACATTTCATACATCTTCTATAATGAGCAAATCTCAGATGTAGAGACATAAATGTCAGTGTAAAGACGTTACTTATAAATTGGCATTTAATAACACATCAGTTGTAAAACATTATTAAAACATTTTAGGAAATCACTCTTACAAGCTTTCTGGGAAGAGCAAGTCAAAAGAATATTTAAAATCTACAGGTGACCTTTTACATATTATGAATATAATGCATTTAGTCATTTGCATATTAAAGGTACTAGAGGTCATTTTTGTACGGATTTTCCATAGTGAAAGGGCACTTACTGGAAGAAGATGAGATGAGGGTACAGGGATGAACACAAGGCTTTGATTAGAAATTGATTCAGCTTGAATTTTCACCTGGTGGCAGAATCATTTTCTTTGTACTTTCTTCTGCTCTGCATAACATTAAGGCTGTTTATTACCATAACACAAGCA
This sequence comes from Phyllomedusa bahiana, assembly GCA_025379985.1. Classification (NCBI taxonomy): domain Eukaryota; kingdom Metazoa; phylum Chordata; class Amphibia; order Anura; family Hylidae; genus Phyllomedusa; species Phyllomedusa bahiana. The sequence goes on from JAODAL010028564.1 coordinate 27,441, forward strand.
CAACTTAGGTCATTATTGCAAAGTTTGTAAAGTTTATGTGTTCTTAATGGGAAAGTTCACAAGGCATATCCCATGGTACATTCCACATTAGAGTATACTGGAAAACCACATGCAATATATTCCTATAGTTTTTAACACTTTGAACTACAGCGCATATTTTTTGATGATATAAATTTGAGATGTTTTCACCATCAATTTAAGCTGCTTAAAACTCTTAGGGTGACAGGTATAAATGGGACTGTGCCAGTTTTCTGGCATGCTTTGTGGCCAGAAACCTGTCATAGCCCTGTTTTATAGCTGTATGAACAGTCATACGCCCAAACCTAGCACAATCTGCGCCAGACATAGCATTTTTGAATGTGCCAAGTTTGCGGGAGGCATGTTGCACCAGAATTATATAAATGTGCCAAAGTTTGGTGCGAAACATATGAATGCACCAAAGTTTGGCGCATAATTGTGGTACAAATGCATATCAATTTCAAAGTGGTATGGCTGAGACAATTTTTGCCATAGAACGGGACATGTGTCAAGTGCTGTGAGACACTTTCATACATACTGGTGCCTTCTACACTCCCCTAAAACGCAGTACATAGTGTGAACATAGCCTTATTGTTTATGTCATGACTTCCTCATTGGTAAATTTTGCTTGTTTTCAACAGAATTCCACAAGGCGTATTCTAGGGAACACTCTACATCAGGATATGTGTGAAAAACACCTGTAATACATTCTTATTGCTTTTAACAATGAGAACTGCAGTACATATTCTTTTCTAAATTTGAGATCTATCCACAATGATTTACTTAATATTCTAATTTTTCATGTCATGCACATGGTAATATTTGTATATTTTTAGTAGAATTTCACATTGATATTTTGGTTAAAGCAGTAAGAAAATTTTAAATGGTGATTATTAATAAGAGAGTTCTACTCTTAAAATATCATTAAAAAACAAAACTAAGGTTTAGGGCTCTAAAGTAAATATTAGTAAATATTTGGTCTTCTTTGACCAAGCATTCCTACTTACTCCACTAGAGACATAAATGTCAAAACTGCTGAAAAAACAGACAGACAAGGAAAGTCTAAAAAAGTCAAAAATGATATTGCATATGATTTGAAAGATAAACAACGATTTCTCATCTATGTTATCACTTAAAGCCTAACTCAGCTTCTATAATGTACAAGGTAAAACAGCAATTTTTGTTTATATCAGATTGCTATCATCTAGCTAAGGAAAGATTACACATGACAATATTCAATAAAGTTTGGTGTAGATATTAAGCCGAAGAAGGCAGAATCCAGCCTTAAAGCCTGAAGAATGTTAAACACAATATAATGCAAAACATAACTCTAGTTCACGATAAGGTGAGTTACACAAAAAAAGAGGTTTTAGCATGGGGGATCTGAAATGACTAAAAAAAAAAAAACACAATTTTGGTGTTTGGAATTTTTTTCTTCTGCAGTGTTCAGCGTACGGGACAAATTATGTTATATTTTAATAGGTCAGACTTTTTTGGACGAGGCAATACCAATTATGTGTCAATTTTTTATTATTTAGTTCTTTTTATTTGCAAAATAAATGGCAGAAGGTGGGTGATTTGAACTTTTAAATTATAATTTTTTTACACTTTTAAACATTTTATTTTTTTATTTTTTTTTACTTTGACATTAAGTCCCCCTAAGGTGCTTCACCACTAGGGGGCATGATCGTTAATACAGTCTAATGCACTGTATAGACAATGCATTAGGGTGTACAAAGGTGACAGTTTTACTAGTACCTGCCTGTGGCAGGAAGTAGTACAATCTACTTACCAGCACCTGGATGTAAATTTATGCCCAGTGTCATTAAGGGATTAAACTGCATATGCAGGCTTGGAAGAGACAGAAAGGCAGAGTAAAAGAGGCAAAAAGCAAGAAGCAGAGTATGAGGCATGTTCATTAGCTGTAGGATGTGCCCCCAGAGTCAACTCCACTGGTGGGTCCCTGAATCAACTCCACAGTTGGGCCCCCATAATAAAATTCCATTGGTGGGCCCTAGGCATCACATTCTAACAGTGGGAGGGTGACTTGTGGCTCTCCTGTTCATTCACTTCTATGGGAGCTCCTGAATATAGCAAAGCACACGCACTGCTATAGTTGGAAGCTCCCGTAGAAGTGAATGAGGAGGACGATCACAAACGCTGCCCTCCTCATTCATATGCACAGTCGTCTCACAGCCAGCTACGTGCAACCATTGCTATAGTTGGAAGCTCCCGTAGAAGTGAATGAGGAGGACAATCACAAGCGCTGCCCTCCTCATTCATATGCACAGTCGTCTCACAGCCAGCTACGTGCAACCATTGAAGAGGATTTTACTTCATGATAAAGCCCCTCTAATAAAGTTGTATAAAATAACTTTCCAATGGTAATACCTGTTTTAAAATGGGTGTCCAGTTCTTTTTTTATTTTTTCTTTATTAATTATGCTCACTATGGTCTACACTGTATTTATCAGCTTTATTATATTATTATTAATTTTAATGTTTGTGTACGTATTATTTATCCAGTTATTATTTCTCCAGTAATTACTATATGTATGTCTGTAAGTGATGATGTTTTGTTTGCAACATCATCCTTTATTGCAGCATACACTATGGAAGCCCAGCTGGCCGGCTGACTAGTGCGCATGTGCGTTTGTCAAGAGGTAGTCACTTCCCATCGCCCTCCATGCATTTTCACACTTCTTTGTATAGTGTGATGCTTCATTCAGGTACAGCTACAGGTGACTGCAATGACGAGTGATGACTATGAGAAGCACTGGTCAGTCTGTTGACTAGTGTGCATGCCCAACAGATAATTATCTATTGGGCATGTACCCTAGTCAGCAGGCCGTCAACACATAGGGGGACATGTATGGAAACTGTCTAGGGCTAAGACTTTCTTTGATGCCCATAGAAAATAATCAGAACACCCCTTTCATTTTTTAAGAACATTATATGAGATGAAAGGGAAACTCTGATTAGTTATTATGGGCAGCAAATTAAGACCTGTCTAGGTCTAAGACCTAGACAGTTTTCACACATGTGGCCCATAGTACATTTTGTAGTAAGGGATGACATTCCAACAGAACATCATCACTTAAGACATGCACATAATAATAAAAATAAACATAAAAAACAAACACAAACACAACACATCAATAAAGTCTATAAACATTTTGTGTAGTTTAGTGAGCATTAATAATAATAAAAAAATAATAATAATAATAATAATAATAATAATAATAAATAACCAGACAACCCCATTAACACCTTAACAACTGACATTGTGTGTTTTGCCAGTGGCTATTCAGGGGACTTATGACATGCTGCTTTTTATAGCAGCACTCCAGAAGAAATTGCAGCATAATGCGCATCGAAGTTCAATTTTTGATCTTTTTTTCCAGTGCATAATGCGCCTGTGTTTGAAAGGGTTTTTGGGGTTTTCCCTTAAAAACCGGGTGTTTTAAATTTTCGCCGCCCTCACCTGTGTTTTGGGAGCATTAGGGAAACTTGGGGGCATTAGTAATGCCCAAAAAAGTTTTAAAGGGTTGTAACAGGGGGAAAAATAAGAAAAGTCTTAGAATGAAATCAGTGAATAGAAACTATGGTATGATCTTGCTTGATGGACCACAGTCCCCGAATACCTGTACGGTGCGGGCCTCTTCCCATTTTGGGGAAATTTAAAGGGTTTGAGGCACAAAAATACTTTTTAAAATTTTAATGTATTTAAAAATTTAAAAATTTTTAAAAATAAAAAACATCTTCAGGGGGGTTTTTTAAAATTTTAAAATTAGTTTTAGATTATTTTAAATTTTTAAAAAATACTTTTTTATGGGGAGATTTTTTTATATTTTGGGGTTTGTATATTTTTTCTAAAATTAAATTTTTTATTTAAAAAAAACATTTTTATTACTTTTAAGTTTTTTAAAATTTTATTTTAGTTTGATAGTTTTTAAAATTTTTAATTTTTTTTAAATTGAAAGGGGTAATTTGAAAAATTGGGACTTTTTTTTTTTCCTAACAGCAAATCTTAGCTCCACTTCGACTCCTCAGGCCAGGCAGACCACATAGAGATAAAATCTGCCTGCCCGACCAGTGATGCGCCTAGTTTTTGACCGAACCACATTCATATATATTTTCTAATAGAACGAAAAGGGTGTGACAAAACCCCCAGAATAACCCCCCCCCAACGGCCCCCCCAGGTTTTGGTGATTTGGGAAAATGTTGAGTCTTATTAACAATGCAAACCCAGCAAAATTTTAAATTGATTTTCCCTAAACCGGGAACTTAGGAAACATTTTTGCCCGAAAAAGGGTAAAAAACCAAAAAACCCGCTAAGGGGGGGACATTAAGGGAAAAAAGGCAAAGTAAAGGGGAATAGTCGAGCCTTATTTTTAGTGTATAATGCACCTGCCTGATGTAGGAAAGGGGTTTTTGTGCATTCACAAGTGGTGTGTAAAGTATGATGCGCCTCACCTGTTTTAGGCGCATTATAGAATTAGTAATGGGCCCTAAAATTTAAAAAAAGGGTTAAATAGGCTGGAAGTAAGAGAAAAGGGTTTAAAATAGCATTCATTGAATAGAAACTATGGTACTGATTTCCCCTTTGGGGGACCAAAGGGTCCCACAAGACATTTGGTTTTTGTGGGCTCTTGCTGTTTCAAAGAATAAAAGTGAGCAAACAGAAAAAAATTTCAAATTTTTGGGAGTCAAAATTAAAATTTTTAAAAAACATCAGGGGGGATTTTTAAAAGGGAAAATTGTTTTAGTTTCTATTAAATTTTAAATACATTTTACAGGAGATATTTTTTTCTATTTCAAAACATTTATTAAGTATTCAGTTTTAAACAACAAAGATGCTTTAAAAAACAACCAATGTTGATATACAACAAAAATCAATGTGAGTACAATATGTCAGGGAAAAAGGAAATAAAAAAAAAAAGGAAAAAACAACAATATATTTTCCCTTTTATGCTAAGTATTTCTAGATACCTAATAAAAGTAAGAAGTACTCAACTTTACCTATAATTTAAAATGAAAAGGACCAATATTTTTATTTTTGGGATATTTTTGTGTTAGCGATTATTTCACAAATGAAATGGGCACATTTTTTATGTTGATCAAATTTTTTTAGATCATGCGATAATTTAGGTTAAAATTGTGCATCATTATTAAGATCGCCCCATTTTCGGCGCTTTCCTGTCTTTTTGGCGACCACAAATCGCTTACAGAAAGAGCGGGGAGATGTGTTGCGACGTCATGACGGGGATTGTATGGTTGCGATTGGCGGAAAAATCACATGACCTCTTTTCATAGACAGCCCTTCCTGTTCACCTCAGTGTCTCTCAGCATCCATAGCAGTGGGACTGCGCTCTCCTGTGTCCAACCAGCTCAGCGAAATTATTCTTTTTCTTACAAGAAAGCTCTACTGTTAGCTGTGTCCTTACAACTTAGTTAGATTAGAGTTGGGAAAATTTTTATGTATTAGGTAGAGAATTTGAAAGGACTCTACCGTGTAAATCCGGGGGCAGGGGGGGGGGGGAGGTATGCCCGCGGGCGAACACAGACAAGCTCTATAAAGAATACGGGTTTAAAGTGCACCAAGACTTAGTGTGACATTGCACTGCAATACTTTATTTTTAACATTTTCTTTTGAAATATTTCCTGGATATGGGCAGCGAACTTATTTTAGGATCACATTTTTTCTAAACCCTGCAGGCCCTTTTTAGGTGCAAAACCCACTTTAATTATCAGTATACATTTTTAGATAGGTTTCATTTTCAATTTTGCCCATTCCCCCCCTTTGTTGTATATCCCTTGCGTTAAATGAATCCAGCATTTTGTAGTCACACAGGGTTTATAGGTGCCAAAAAAACCCTTTATTATCGAATAAATTTCAGTACGTGTTTTTTTTACTTGGCGCACTACGCTTTGTTCATTGAGGGCCCTTGCACTTAAATGTGAATATGAAATTTTTATTTACCAAGGTGAATTGATGGTCAAAAAATCCTTTTATTATGAATACATTACAGATACGTGTTTTTTTTTCTTTGGCGACTACGCTTTGTTCATTGAGGCACCCTTGCACTAAATGTAATACACAATTTTTAGTCACCCCAGGGAATTGAAAGGTGCCAAAAAAACCTTTTTTATCCGAATACATTTTGGATACGTGTTTTTTTTTTTTTGGGGCACTAAGCTTTGTCATTGAGGGGACCTTGCCTTAAATGTGAATACAGCAATTTTTTTAGTCACCACAAGGTGAATTGAAATGCCAAAAATACCCTTTTTTATCCGAATCTTACAGATACTGGTTTTTGACTTTGGGGCCACACAGCTTTGTTATTTAGGGACCTTGCACTTAAAAATTAATCAGCAATTTTTGTAGTCCCCAAGGTGAATTGAAAGGGGCCAAAAATACCTTGTATTTTTCCGAAAAAATTTCAGTAGGTTTTTTTTGACTTTTGGGGCACTACACTTTGTTCATTGAGGGACCCGCACTTTAAAAGTGAATACTGCAATTTTTTAGTCCCACAGGTGAATTGAAGGTGCCAAAAAATACCTTTTATTATCCCATACATACAGATACGTTTTTTGCACTTTTGCCATCCAGATTTGTTGATAGAGCCACCTTGCAGTTAAAATTTCAATACAGCAATTGTGTAGTTTTCCACAGGTGAATTGATAGGTGCAAAAAAAATACCTTTATTCCCAATACATACAATTTTGTTTTTTTGCACTTTTTTTTCCCGTCCATATTTGTTATGACCACCTTGAGTTTAAATTTGAATCCCCGCATTTTTGGGATTTCACGGTGAATTGATAGGTACCAAAAATCCTTTTTTTATCCCAATACATTAAGATACGGTTTTTTCACTTGGGCAGGCCCGCTTTGTTTATAGATCTACTTTTCGTTAAATTTGAATACAGCAATTTTTTATCACCACCTGAATTGATGGGGGCCAAAAAAACCTTTTATTTTCCCAATACATTTCGATAAAGTGTTTTTTTCACTTTGGGGGAGGGAAGCTTTGTTGATAGATCTACTTTGCATTAAATTTGAATACAGCAATTTTTTTAGTCACCACAGGTGAATTGAAAAAGGTGCCAAAAAAAACCTTTTTAAAATCCGTATACATTTCGACAGGTGTTTTTTTCACTTTTGGGCATCAAGTTTTTGATAGATCTATTTGCAGTTGAATTTTAATCCCTCAAATTTTTTTTTGATTTGAGGGATTTGGAATAGCGTGATTTGCTGTCTTTTAATAAAAGACTTTCCAAACTCTTTATACCTTCTCAAATTTTTATATTTTTGGGGGCATGGAGCGAAATTCAGGTGGTAAACAGCAAAGAGGGGGAGGCATGAGGGAGAGGTACGAGAGAAGGGGCTCCTTCCATGCTGGGACAAAGCATGCCACGGATCTCATTGCGGGCCCGGCCTGTCAAACGCTGGGGGTCAGGGCCCCGTGAACTCAGTAAAGAACGCGCGGCAATCTGTTCTTCAGTGGGTTTAAAGCAACCTGCAGCAACATCTTTAACATAGCTAGCAATCCCTGTATTGAGACAACCCATTTAATACAATTAAAAAAAGAGAAACAAAGACATGGTGGGATTCCATCCTATTTTAAAAATTGTGTTTTCTAGAAATTAAACTACTAAAAAACTTGCATGTACAAAATAGCTGGTAAAAAAATTCCTCTGACTTGTACAAGGGAGGTACAGGAAAACTTAACCAGATGTAGGTTATTCAGAGGACATGGAGAATGGAGCACGGACAGAGAACAAAGAACAGAGACAATTTCCTCCAGCACGTTGAGTAAAATGAGAAAAAAATCCCAAGAAAAAGGGCACCTGGTGGAACAGAGCATTAACCACCAGTATTTCCAAAAAACCCAATTGGGCCGCACTCAATGGGGGGGCAACGCTTCCCAGGACAAGGGCGTAATTCCAGTGAAACTAAAATGGGGTTTAAAACTCCTTTTTTCTGGGGGGGGGCCTTTTAAAAGGGGTATGCGTTTTGGGGGTCTTGTGGCCCAACAGGATTGTCCAATGCCGTAAACAAAAAGTGGTTGAAAGACCCTTTTTTGCACTTTTTTGGGGTTCCCTCCCGTTTGGGCTCAATTGGCCCCGTGGCACAGGACAGGATAAGGACAATGTCCAGTGAAACTAAAATGGTGGTTGAAAGACTCCTTTTTCCGGCACTTTTTAAATCTGGAGTCATGCAGGTTTGGGGCTCATGCTGTGGCCCAGGACAGGTATAGTCAATGTCCAGTGAAACTAAAATGGGGGTTGAAAGACTCCTTTTTTCCAGCACTTTTTAATCTGGGGTCATGCAGGTTTGGGGCTCATGCTGTGGCCCAGGACAGGTATAGTCAATGTCCAGTGAAACTAAAATGGTGGTTGAAAGAATCCTTTTTGCGGCACTTTTTTAAATCTGGGGTCATGAAGGTTTTGGTGTTAGGCTGCGTTCCAGGAAAAGGGATATTCAATGTCCAGTTCAAGTAAAATGATGGTTCAAATCATTCTGCCTTCTGGCACTTTTTAATTTGTGGGTGATGCAGGTTTAAGGGTCATGCTGTGGTGCAAGACAGGGATAGTGAATGGTGTGTGATTTTTTTTCTGTGGCTTTTATAACCTAAGTGTGTTGCCTAAGATGTAGCACGTATCCATTTGACTGTTGTGGATGTTAATTCCAGCTTCTCCATCCCTGTTTGGGTGTAAGAATGAAGGTATTGTTGCTCTCCCATAGACTTTAATGGTCATCGATCATAATCTATCATCGACCATCGAATATCTTGTCGATGATGGTCGACTATCGAAAATCGACCGATGTCGATGCCCAACGTAATCGCTCAACACTAGATATTATATATTTTTATATTAATTTTATATGATAATATTTTTACTTCGACTCCTCAGGCTCAGGCACGTCACATTGACATAGGTCTGCCTGTCGGAGTAGTAATTCGCCTAGTTTTGCAGAACCACATTCATATATGTGTCTAAACTTTCAAAGGTGGTGCGACACGCCTCCATAACGCCTCCATAACTCCCCCAGAACAAACCTTCATGTTAGGCGCATTCAAAAGTGTCGTCTTATTAACAATGCGCCTAACACAAACATTAGGCGCATTAGATGTCGTAGCCAGCTCAGCTAGGTGCATTGTATGCCAGAAAGAGGGTGAAAAACCCTTTCATACATGTCACCCTAAATGACAAACAACTGGTTCAGAGGAAGAGAGGATCCTGTCCATGAAGGCTTACAATCTACATGTTGTATTATGTTGGGTGATATTTTGAGGCTTTAAAACCAATTGCCAGTTTTCCATAGAGTTATAATTGCAACATACAATGGTCATCCTGGTACCAATTAATATTGTATTTTGAAGGACCATTGTACATGTTTAGAAAACCAAGTTAATTACATGTGGTCTAGACAATTGTCTTTTTGTCTTTTTAAGATCAAATGTCAAAAGTTAAACCCATGGCATTTAATTTTAAAGCAGCTTGAGTTGAATTTTGTCAATAGCTGCTTCTTCTAGGGACATGAACTCTGATGCCACTAGAGGATAATTATTTTATATCTTACGTTTTAGTTTTTATGGCCATATGAATTAGGCTTCAGTGGTATCAGAATTCATGGTCTGGAAGAAGAAGCCAGCCCTTAGAAAACTCAAATTGGGCAGCTTTTGGATGCCACATGGATTTTACCAATGATCGTATACAATCTTTAAACCTACTTGAAAGCATAAAAAACTCATCTTGTTTCACGTACAGTAAGCGCCGAAGTACATCGTGTCTTTCGGGCCCCATTGACATTCATTAATCGCCGCACGTATTCGCCGCAAGTAATTGACATGTCACTTATCTCCCTGCGCGTACAATACGATCGTATTGTATGACTGGGTAGAGGAGGCATAATCGATAGTTCTCTATGAGAACTATGGATTGCTGTAATTTTGGGGCATATCTCGCCCATATCAGAGCGCAAATACGTGGCAAAATGCGCGCAGAAGTTACCCCGTGTGAACATACCCAAATAGAAATATTATAAACAAAAATGCTGCATATATAGAATTTGTAATAGTTTCCTATAGACCTTAAATTACCATTTTTTTTCACTTTAAAACAGGTGTTAAACATAATAGAGGTGCAGCAGTAAATGATGCAAATTGCTGTTTAGAATTTGAGTCTTACTGTAGTTATAAATGACAGTATAGACTATAGAAGTTTAGCAATTATTAATAATGAAGGAACAATATTATGACACAATACAATCAACATCCGATTTTTTATTGTATATTAGGAAATGAATGAAAAATAAGTTTATTTGATAAAAAATGAGTATCTTAAGGAAATAAAATGATATATAATTCATCTATCACTTGCCCTCATTTCAGTTTTAATAAGCTCTCTTGGCTCCCTTATCTTTTTTTATGTTCATTCCAGAGCAATTAAAAAGAAATGCAAATGACATTGCTTTTTTCATAAAGTCGTTCTTATGAAACTTCATTAAAGTAAAAAAGTATTGCATTTATTAAATGATCTAATTAAGTCAGGTTTTTGTCATTGATGTGTAGACCATTATTAATACCTTTATGTCTGCTGTTGCATTGAACATCTCAGATTATAGAAGTGATAGTATCAGAAATGCTCTGGAAAAGATTAAAAAAGTTAAAATGATGACATCTAAAAGAATTTCCTTAAATTGATATTGGATGAAATAAGACTATTGTCACGTTTAATTATGACTGGATAAAATCTGCTTTTAATCAGACACTGAAACATGAGTATAGAGTTTTTCCACAAGAGCATGACCAAAGTTAAGTTTTAAAGGGGTTTCTCAATATACTGTTACACCGAGTCACAAACAGTTTTACACTCACTCTGGTCTTGTCAGACTGTGGATGGTTCTAGAGCAGTGACTAGCATATATAACTAGCTGACACATTACAAAGACATAAGTGCAGGAGATTTAATCTTCAGTACAGAAAAAAAAAAAGCTACAAGTGCTCTGAGGAGTAAAAACAATTGCTTATCTGTACACAAAAGCTAATCTTGTTATAGATAATGAGTTTTCTAATAGTGATCAGATAGCAGAGATATGGATATTACCAGAGAAATCTAGGTGCACTCAGCGAAAATAAAATCTCTCTTATCTCCTAAGGTAAAATAAAAAAAACAAACAAAACAAAAGTATTTAGAAAAAGTCTTCAATTACCTGACTCTGCATGTTGAAATCTAATCTTTGTAGTGAAAAAATCCCTATAATGATAACATGATGTAACAGGGGATTCCCGGTATGCGGATCCTCTGGGTCCCTGTGAGAGATGGAGATGCAAACCACTCCAGGGAGTGCAGTCTAAGGGCTCTCTTGATGTTCATCGGAGCCCGCTCTAAGGCTGGACAGTCTTAGCTGTGGCGAACCCCCAAGTCACTACCTCTGTTGTGGCAACTTGCGGTGATAGTCAAAGTGCTGGACGTAGGACTGTAGAATAAGCAGAGGTGACAGGCAGAAAGCAACCGAAGACAGGTAGCAGAGTCCCAGGCAGGTAGTATACAGAAACCTTGGTAAGTAACAGCAGTGCAGGTAACGAAGGAACGAGGATGTCAGTAAACACAGGTAACAGACAGTAATCAGAGGTCAGTATCAATGTAGAGACATCCACAAACTGACTCAGAGCACAGGCAGGAAGTTCCTTACGTCCATGGTGGTTAAAGGTCATTGGCCACCTAATTATGTACAGTTTCTTTAAATCCCGGCGAGCCAGCATGCACACACCTTAGGGAGGGTGCGTGCAAGCACAGGATGCCAGAAGCAGCGGGGATCAGAGCAGGAGCAAGGACAGGTGAGTACACACTGGCAGAGGAGAGGGGCAACAACATAAAGAGGTGAAGTTGATGCCAGTGAAATTATTCCATACTTCTGGGAAACATTTTACCTTACATATATTTGCGGCCAAAAATTGGAAGGATTTCTATAATACCCTACAGCCAGTCAGACGGAAATGCCTGGAGCTCTGTCTTATGTAAGAGCTTTGTGCTAAGTTGTAATTCCTTACAGATGGAGACGTCACAATAAGCCACATATATTTATCAATGTAATAATCATTCTGTCAATAATGATCATTTTTACAATACTATTAATCAAGATCAATCAAGTAATATTAACACTGCTCAAAAAAAAAAAAATGAATTGGGAGGGCCAGTGTAGAAGAGCTTTAAGAATCAGAGAACAGTTGTAATGAATTAAACCTGTCCCAGAATATGAATTTTATTTAACAATTTTTTTCTTTTTTTAGTGGCAAATAGTATTGATCAAACCGTTTGAGAAAAGTTAAGTTCGAGTCAAACTTCATGATTTTTTAGAACTCGAGCCGAACCAAACATATCATTTGAGTATATGTTTGCATTCTACATCACGTTCGACATGCTATTTTAATAGTTTTAGGCGCATTAAATCAGTGTTAAGTGTGCCTGAAAGTATGATCCTCTGAAAAATCTGGCATCAGGTTTTCCTTGCATAGTAAACATAATGCGCCTAAAAAGGCGCATTGCGCAAATCACAGTACATAGCATATCATTGGAAGTGTATGCAATGTGCCTAATGAGGCGCCTTGTGCACGGAGGCGCATAGCATATCATTAAAAGTGTATATGTGTTAGGCGCATTTAATATAATTGTAATAATAAGTTATGCGCCTCAGTGCGCAATGTTCCTCGATAGGCGCATTACATACGCTTCCAATGAAATGCTATCTGCCGCAATTAGCGCTAATCGCGGCACATAGCATTTCATTGGTAGAGTATTAATGCACCTATCGAAGCGCATTGTGCACGGAGGTGCATTACAAATCAAAAAGTTTATTTGTGATAGGTGCTTTACATAATCTTGTAATGATATGTTATGTGCCTCAATGCACATTACATGCACTTCCAATTATATGCTGTGTTATGGAGGCGCATTGTGTTACGGAGGCGCATAGTGTATAATTTTTAGGCGCATTTCAATGTGTCGTGACCGGCGTATAATGCGCCTAGTGTTGGTGTACTGTTATGGATGGTAATTACAGCTTCACCTCACCTTTATAGGTATAAAAATTAAGCCGAACATCTTCTCCCATTGACTTCAATGGGGTCAAAGTTCGAGTTCGACTCGAACTTCGAACCAAACTTCTTAAAGTTCGAGGTTGAACTCCAACTTTTTGGAGCTCGCTCATCTCTAGTAGTAAACTAAAAATGTTCTCCTATTTTTCACCACACCCAACTGATGAGATATTTCATGTTGGATACCATTTGGCATTCAACTTAAAAACATAAAAACATTATTATTATATTTACTACTGTACTGCAATATACAGTGTTACAGGAAAATATAATCTACACCAATATATTTGAATCATATCCTAAGTACACAGATCTGCTATAGTGACGGAGATCAGATAAACTGTCATGCTGATTTAAAGGGAAATAAAGGGAAAGATTCCATGTGATTGTAGCAAAAATTTATTTGACAGATAATGTACCATCATGGCATAGAAAGTTATATTAGTTTTCTAAATGCTTTTCAATGACCTTTGTTATGATCTATCAATGAATAACACAAAACTCCTGGAATTACAGTCAAATTAAAGTTTGCTAACATCTGTATAGTTAGACACATGGATTCATCAAAGGACTTAAAAAGGTATTCTCTTTTCATTGTTTAGCTTAAAACATGTAAGTAAAGGTTAAAAAAAAGACTATTACCAAATACATCTCTGTTCTGGTATCACTTCTCTTCAGATTAAAGAGAAGATCGTATCTCCTACATTTTCATACAAGCGTCCCTAATTACCAAAAACTTATCTCTTCTCTTGCAGGTTGCAGCAGTGATTGGGATAGTGATATCACACCCTGCTGTGTTCCTTATTGTCACGGACGCCCCTGCGACCACTGTCCCGGGTCGCAGGCGCGCCCGTGCTCCTACACCGAGCGGAGCCCCGTCCCACACGTCGGGTTCGGGGTCCGCTCACCTCCCCGTCCCTGCCGGCGGTCACTTACCCGGCTGCGCTCCTGCTCTGTCTGCCTCCGTCTCCCGGCGCCTAGCTCCGCCCCTAGGGGCGCGCGCTGGCAGTTTGAATTTAAAGGGGCAGTGCGCCGGTAATTGGTCATTGCCAGGCACTGCTCCTATTTAGTCCGGCCTCTTCCTGCCGGCCTTCGCCGGCTCCTTGGTGTATATTCCCGTGGTGAAAGTGTTCTAGTGTGTTCTTGTCCTGCCTTGCCGTGTACCGACCATCTGCTTACGTCTACCGTCTACGAACCTTGCCGCCTGCCCTGATCTCCTGCTTGTCTACCGTCTCCGAACCAGAGCCGCCTGTCCTGACCTCCTGCCTGTCCACGACTACGAGCCTGCCTGCTGATCCTGTACCTCGCTACCTTTGGCCGCCACCACAGGCAAGCCCCGCCAGTGGTAGTGACCTGGTGGACTCCCGCCGCAGCAAGTCCATCCCGCTTTGCGGCGGGCTCTGGTGAATACCGGGACCCACTTAGACTCCACTCCCTGGTGTGGGCTTACGCCATCGCCTGCGGTGGTCCAGTGGATCCACCTCCAGAACGTTACACTTATCTTGAAATATGGGGACTTGTTTACATTACATAGTAACAAACTTTATAGCTTTGAAGTCTTGTGCACTACAGATTACAAATATCCACTACTCCTGTCACTGGAACATGATGAACTAGGATTTATGGAGCTTATATGCAAATTACTACTGTAAACCTACTCACAGCCAAACCAGGAAGTGTGTGCCTGAAGCTGGCTGTGGCCCTGTGAAACAGAAAGTGAGACAACCATTAAGGGCTGTTTGTACAGCATGCCTGTTTTTAGGACATATTCGCTATAATTATGCCGTAACAACAGCATAATTATGTACAAAAGAAAGTTCAACTATTTGTAAAATAAACAAGGTCTCATGCAAGCATGTTGAACTCAAACTAGAAATGCCAGAACAATGTCCTGCTCTACAGTAGGTTTATTGTTATAACATTTTTAAAACAACCAGGGGACCTCATTTTATCTTACTATATTAGAAAAAGTAAAGAAAAACTAAAAAAAACACAGCTTAGATGTTTGTAACAATTTAGTGTTGTTGCATCATTGTGATGTCCCAAAAACAATTAACAAAGTGATAGCGACTTTTCCCCATCGGGTTTTTTCCCATTTGGCATTTCAAGACGATTTCCGATAGTCGATAATAGATTTATCCCCCGATGACCTTTAAAAGCTTGGAGAGAAAATAACACTTCATTCTTACCCCCAAACGGGGCTGGAGAGGGAAATTAACACCCAAACATCAAATGGATATTGCTCTCTTAGGCAACACATTTAGTTATAAAAGCCCCAAAAAAAGTCAAAAGACCATTCACTATCCTTGTCTTGTTACCACAGATGACCATTAAAACCCTGCATGACCCACAAATTAAAAAGACCAGAAGGCAGTATTATTTGAACCTTTTTTTTTATTTGAACGGACATTGACTATCCCTTTTGGAACCACATGACCCTTTAAATATTGACCCCAGATTTAAAAAGTGCGGAAAGAGGAGTCTTTAAAACCCACCATTTTAGTTGAACGGGCCCTAGACTTCCCTGCCCTGGGCCACAGCATGACCCCCAAACCTGCATGACCCCCAATTAAAAAGTGCGGGAAAAAAAGTAGTCCTTTCAACCACCATTTTAGTTTCACGGACATACCTACCCCGTCCTGGGCCACCATGAGCCCCAAACCTGCAAACCCCCAAATTTAAAAGTGCTGGAAAAAGGAGTTTTTAAACCACCTTTTTTTTGAATGGACATAGACTATCCCTGTCCTGGGCCACGCATGGCCCCAAACCGCATGACCCCAATTAAAAAGTCCCGGAAAAAAGGAGTTTTAAAAACCATTTTATTTTAAGGACATAGACATCCCTGCCCGGGCCACAGCATGAGCTCCAAACCTGCATGACCACCAGTTTAAAAAGTCCGGAAAAAGGAGTCTTTAAACCACCATTTTAGTTTCACTGGACATAGACATCTCTGTCCGGGGGCCCAGCATACCCCCAACCTGCATACCCCCCAATTAAAAAAGTGCCGGAAAAAGGAGTCTTTCAACCCAAACTTTTATTTCACTGGACATGACTATCCCTGTCCTGGAAGCGCATGACCCCCCAAACCTGCATGACCCCCAGTTTAAAAAAAGTGCTGAAAAAAAAGAGTCTTTAACCCCCTTTTTAGTTTCACTGGAAAATTACTACCCTTCCTAGGCCAAGCTGACCCCAAACCTCATGACCCCAGATTAAAAAGTGCCAGAAAAAGGATCTTTAAACCATCATTTTATTGAATTGGACATAGACTATCCCTTTTCGGGTAAACCTACACTGTTAAGCTTCCGTAACCCCCCTTTGTAAAATTTTTCAGAGTAATATTTGTTTCCGCTTTTTTGTACATGCAAGTTTTTTAGTATTTAATTCTGAAAACACATTTTAAAATAGGATGGAATCCCACCCCACACTTTTTTTCTCTTTTTATTTAATTTATTAAAAATGGGTTGTCTCCCTACAGGGATTGCTAGCTATGTTAAAGATCTTGCAAAAAAAAAGTCATTTTGCAAATGTGTCCCCTTTCAGGGTTCCCACCTATTTCCCCGTTTTGACAGCACCATCACCCAAAATTTTTTACAATAGGGCCTTATATAGTTCATTTCACAGCAAATGCCCCCCAAAAATTAAAAAAATACCCTTTTACCCCTTTTGACAATTGTGAAGAAAAAAGTCTGTTTTGAAACAACATTTTTTTTTGAATAGGACCTGTAGTTAGCTGCTTTCACAACAAAATCCGCCAAAAATTCAAAACATCCCCCTTGTCCACTTTTAAAAATTTGGTGAAGAACAAATGTCTTTGATAAAACTTTTTTTTTTTTATATTAGGCCCTGTTATTGCGCATTTCAAAGCACATGCCCCAAAAAAATTTTAAAAAAACTTCTCCCCACGTTAAAAAAATTGTGGGGAAGAAAGACAAAAACCCACATTTTTTCCCAAAGGGGACCAGTTTTATAGTTTTATTTCACAGCACCATGCCCCCAAAACCATTGAATGAAAAAAATTCTAAAGATGAAGTGATAAATAAAAAAGGGGTTTTGTCATGAAACTTGGGGTGTTTTTGACCCCCCTTACAAAAAAACCAGCAAAATAATTTTGGGAAATGGAAAAAAAAATTGCAAAAAACGATCATTTTAAAAAAAGTTTTAAAGAGGACCATTTCTGTTGAAGGGGAATGGAATAGACCGCAACTAATCGGTGCCCTTTGAAAAATTGGGGCCACAACATCATTAAGACCCATGCCTGATTCTTTGAAAAAAGTCAAAGATCCCATTTTCTGGGGAAAGCCGAATGTTTTTTCTGTATGACTCCCCCAGCTGTGCTGAAGGTCCCTCAGATAAACGCTGGCTGCTGGCAGGAAAACCCCTCTATGGCGTGGCGACGACCCCTGGGGCCATTCATCCTTTTTGGATACCCAGAAGCGTTGGGTCCGGAAAATCAAAAAAAACACGGTTTTGAGACACGATAGCGTCACCATATCTTAACCGTCCTTTTTTTGTATTGGCCCTCATTACATGCTTTGGTGAGGGGGAAAATAAAGATTGCCAAGGTCCCCCCCTAGGGTTCTGCAATTTCCAGCGGGTGCTTGCCCTGCGGCTACTTGGCCTCTACTGCTGTTTACGTTTCTGAGTTTTCCGCATGACATTTGAAGAACTTAAAAAAACGCAACAGATGTCTCCAGTTGATCAATCCAAGGTCTCCCTTTTCCCGCAGTTTATTCTCTATTTGGGTGGTTGGAAGGAAATTTGGTTTTGTTTTTTACTGGGACCCGGAAAATGTTATTTTATTTTATGCCTTAAGCGAGGATCTGTTGGAGAAATGGAGTCCCCAAGCCTATGAGAGATGGAGCCTTGATTTCCCCAAATTGGGGAAAGGGGAAAATAGCAAGCTGATTTCATCTCCTCCCCCACCTCAAATTGCGCCAACCCTTTTCCAAGGCGGGACGCCGGGAACGTTTGTCCAGAGTACCTCCCCTCCTCCTCCTTCCTCCGGACAGCTTCAAAAAGCCCTGATTCCCCAGATGGTCACCCGGGGAATGGGCGCCCTTGCACAGCCGGGGACCCGAACCCTGCCTAATAAAGCCCGAAAAAATTGAAAAATTTCAGGCCTTGTGGATTGACGGGAAAAAGGCTTCGGTCCGCATTGGTCCGTCCCCCTCCTCCGCCGGGTGGGCCCCTATGTTTCAGAAGTCCAACATCTTCCAAAACTAAGATCACCACAATGCCATGCTGCAAGGGCATTGTCCGACGCCTTTGGTGGCTTCTTCAAAACTGGAAAGGACGGTGCAGAGCTTTTTCACCTGCCTCCACCGGGGCTCAACCCCCTGAGGTCTGACCGCTGGTCAGGCCATTTTCACTTCGTACTGCGTAAGGGCATTGCGCGGCGCCAAAATCCGGGGAGCAGTGGGGGTGGAATTCCAGCGTGTTGACGTCAAAATGGACGGTTGACGGGGGGCTAAAACGATGTAAAAACAACCCAGACGGGGGGGAAAGGGTGCAAACGGGAAGTCGACTCATACCTCGAGCCTTCTCAGCAGGCAGTCCAACCCGGGTAGGCTTAAAAAAATTCTGGCGCAAGGTCATGACTGTGCCAGGCAAGGGGGTGCTCCAGCTACCGTTTTAAAGGGGCCCCACAGATTTTGACGTTATACACCCCCACCTTGCCGGGCCAAGGTTCTTTCACCCAGCCCCGCTGGTTCGTTGCGGAGACCGTCCAATCTCCTGCCCTTGTTGGGGGTTTCCAAAAAGTTTAATTTCAAATGGCCTGGTTTTTGGGCACGTGATCCACCAGAGGACATTGAGGGAAGAAACCCCTGCACATCCCGCTTTTTTGAAGGCTCCGCCGAGCCTGAGACCCACCGTCATCCCTCATCCCCCACTCACCCATGGCTGTCACAGGATATAGGGCTTGGCCGTGTTCTTCCATGTGTCAGGCAGATGGGACTTTTCCAGACACAGAGCAGAAAACGCGTTTAAAAATTTTTTGACACGGGCCAGGGCGGGACGGCTTTTTCTGGCAAAGATTCCCTGCTCGCTCTGTTTTGGGGGGCTGGAAAGGGGCCCTGTTTTGCGGAACCCAATCTGTGCCCCCAGACAGAAGGAAAAAGTTCCAAGGCCAAAACCGGGCAATGCCGACTTTCGGGCTTTTGGTTTTGGGGATGTTTGGGGGAAGTGTTTTTTTGCTCCCAAACCTGGAAACAGAAGGTTCCTAATGGCCGTGATGGGTGGGGTCGTCAAAACTGGTGGAAAGGGAGAATGGTGGGTTTCTCTGGTGGTGCTGGTGGTTGGGGCGCGGTGGAGGTGAAGCAGAGGCTGATCCTGATCAAGACTCTGATAGACATGGGCGCTGAGGGTTTGGGGTTGGGGGAGGAGGAGGAGGTGGGAAAGAAGGGTGTAAAGGGGGGTTGGAAAACCCGGGGCACCGGTGTGGCCTTTTTTGGCCCAAAAATTTTTTCCCTCCTTTTAAACTCAGCTTCGCTCATGTGACTTAAATGTTGGTGGTGGTTAAAACCTAAGATTCTTGCCTCTATTTAGTTTTAAGGGCAAAGGGGGATTTTACTCGCTGGGTGAAAAAGAGGCTTGCCGAAAAAGGCCCAGGCTTGGGAGGTCCTGGATTTTTTTGAGGGAAAAAAAGCGAGGGAGGTGTTTTTGTGATGTGGCTGGCGGGAATCACTCAGGGATTTCTCGACCCCCCTTTTCCCTTTTTGAGGCGGGACCAACTGACAATACCCCATCGTTTTCCTCCTCGCCCAGTATGAAGCGCTCGCAAGAAAGTTTGCTGAAAAGACCACGGGGACCCGAAAAGCTCACATATCACAACACGGGTGACTTCGTCGTCCGACTTTCTGCATCCAGGTGCTGCGGGCTATAACAGGGGAAAAACTGCAAGGTTTGCGACCACCCTGGTTTTTTGCCAATTGCCCGGTTCCTTCTCCCCCCTTTTAAAATGCCTCAGCGTTTGGGGGCGTCGAGCAAAAAAAATCCCCTTTTTTTGGCCTTTTGATCTTTTAACACCCTTCTGACCCCAACCGCATTTGTCATAAAAGAGGCTTCGAAATATTACCCAGTGGGGGGTCACATTTGACATTTGGGCTCCCCTTCGCTTCATTTTTTGGGGGAGTGGATGTGATGAGACATTTGGCCATGACTGGGGGACGAGGAGGTTGACGCTGGAGCGGGTTTGCTTTAAAACCCATAAAGAACAGATTGGAAACGCTGTTCGTTCCTAGTTTAACAGGAAAACCCCCATGTCACGATCAGGCCTCCTGAAACCCGAAGATCCGCTGGCTTGCGGTTTCGCCACATGGAAGGAGACCTTTTTCCCTTTCCTCTAACCCGTCCTACACCCCTTTTGTTGCTTACCACCCATTTCGCTAAATGTTCAGAAAGTTTAAAAATTTAAAAAAAGTATTGAATGTTTTTTGCAGTTCCTTTTAAAAGACGCAAATCACCTATTCTTAAATCCCTAATTTCCCTACACCCAACTAGGATTAGAAAAAAAATGTTTTTTTGCAATACCTGTGAAATGCGGTTGGTGGAAAAGTAAACAAAATAACAGTGTTCTTCCTTCAGCCAGGGATTTAAAAACTCCAGTAGGACTGGGAAATTTGATATTTTTCAACAAACTATCAAAAAAGGCGTTCTGGCCAAACTAGATTCAACGAGCGCAATAAAACTATTAAATGTTACACGGATGAGAAAAATTGCTTTTTTCACAATGACAACCCCCAGAACGTTCCTAGAAAAAATTTTCTATCAGAATTGTCGTACAACTGGCTATTTAAAAAAAAATAGGGCCGCGCCACGTCCCTTTTTCAGTTATTTAAAAATTTATCCAGATAAAAACGGTGTTTTTTTCCCCCCTTTAAAATTTACCCCAACGAAAATAAAAAAATCAATTTAAAATTGATAAGGAAAAAAGGGGGGTTTTTTTTCACCAAAAAAATAACCCCTGAAAAATAC
Organism: Phyllomedusa bahiana; assembly: GCA_025379985.1. Lineage (NCBI taxonomy): Eukaryota > Metazoa > Chordata > Amphibia > Anura > Hylidae > Phyllomedusa > Phyllomedusa bahiana. The sequence goes on from JAODAL010028564.1 coordinate 48,538, forward strand.
TGCAATTCGTATGGTAATATAATACAAAATGGGTCTTTGAACAAAACTGAGCTCCCAAAAAGTAAAAAAACACGTAATTAATTGTGTTTTTAAATAATAGGGGGTTTTTTGCACCTAGAATACAACACAAATTCAGAAAATTTTTCTGATGGTAATACCCCTACTATGGGTCTTTTAACAAAAATGGCCTGCCCCAAAGTGAAAAAAACCCTTTTTAAATTGGGGGGGGATAATAAAACGTGGTTTTTGCACCTATAAAACACCTGGGGTGAAAAAAAGTTTTTTACCCCTATTGTAATACATAGTGGGTTTTTGAAAAAAACGAGCTCGCCAAGTGAAAAACACGTAATTAAATTGGGTACTGAAATAAAGGTGGGTTTTTACCCATGTAATACCCGGCAATTACTAGCAAATTTCTGTTTGGTAATATAAGTACAAGATGGGTCTTTCAAAAAACTGGGATGCCCAAAGGAACAAAACCCCAATTAAATTGTTTACGCTAATAAACGTGGTTTTGCACCTTTGAAATAAAGGGTGACTAGAAAAATTTCTGTATCCTTTTTAAAACAAAGGGGTCTTGAACAAAGCTGGGCTGTGCCAAAAAGGAACAAAAACCCAAATTAAAAATTTTGTACCAAAATAAAAAGGGGTTTCGCCCTATAAATAAAACCCGTGGTGACTAGAAAAATTCTGTATCTTTGAAAAAAAAAAGGGGGCTTTGAACAAAGCGGACTGGGCCAAAGTGAAAAACCTAATTTAATTTTTTACGGATAAAAAAAACGTGGTTTTTTAAAACCAAAGAAATACACCTGCGGTGACTAGAAAATTCTGTATCCTATTGAAGTACAAAGTGGGGTTTGAACAAAGGGGCTGCGCCAAAAGGAAAAAAACCTAATTAAAAATTTTTACGGGAAAAAAACGTGGTTGTTGACCTAAAAAAACCCGCTGAAAACTTCTGTATCCCCTTTTTACAAAGTGGGTCTTTGAAAAAAAAAAAGCTGCGTAAAGTGAAAAAAAAAACCCAAAATTAATTGTGTACAGATAATAAAAAGGTGTTTTGCCCAAACAAAAACAAACCCCCATTTTCTAGAAAAGATCTGTATTCTAATAAAGTACAGGCTGCCAAAAAAAAGAATAATTTTACCAAAAACTGGGCCCTCTTTTTAAAAAAAAATTTCAAACAGGGTCAAAGAATGTGGGCTGCACAATTTTTTAAAACTCCTTTCAAAAGCCTGCCTGCCTGCCTCCTGCCCGCCGTCTGTCTGTGTTCGCCTACTCTTGGCCCCCCCCTTCCCCCCGGGGTGACATGCTAGAGTCCTTTTAAAATTTCAGCCCAGTAACTAAAAAAAAAAAATTCTCTAAAAATTTCCTATGTTCTAATGTTCACAGCTAAAAGCTAGTTGTCGTGTGAAAAAAGAGAACTGTTTCGCGAGTTTTATTGGGGAGAGCCCAGCACCGTCCTGTTTATGAAACACGCACACATGTGCTGAAAAGGGAAAGGGGTGTTCTTTGTAAAACGGGGGTCATGTGATTTTTCCAAACCCGTCAAAACCAACAATCCCCGTCAGAGTTGCACACCACCACCCCGCTCTATTTCTAAGCTGATTTGTGGGCCCCCAAAAGCAGGAAAAACCCGAAAATGGCGCGTATTAATAGATTTTGCGCAGATTTTTTATAAAATTATCCCCCGTGATCGAAAAATTCCGATCAAATAAAAACCGTGCCCATTTCAACTTTGTCTTTTTAATCGCTCAAAACACCACAAAAATAAAAATTTCAGATTTTTTTGTATAGGGTAAATAATATTTTATTGTAACAATTCAATAAATTCTAAAACATAAAAAAATCTAAAACTAAATACAGTAATTATTTAAAAGGGGTGTAGGGGTTTAATTCTGTCTATTTTGATTTTCTTTTAATTTTCAGATTTTGTGGGCTTTTTAAACTTTCATTATCTGAAAATTTATGCCCCAATGCAGTACAACTGTAAATCAAATTTTTGCGTTTCCTGAGGGCTGTCAATAAGTTGAGTTATTTTCTATTCACAAGCAAATCAATCCAACATACTGATAAAAAGAAATAATGATTAGCAATTTTATAAAGAGCTTTCAAATACAACAGCTAAAAAAAAGAGAGTTGTTTATTTCCATAGACAATATTCAGAAGTGATAACCTGAGTTGATTTGACACGGCATGATTGCTTTCAATTCACTTCATAGTGCCCAGAATATATAGCCAAAGGGTTGATACTCAGAAGGCTGCTGCAGTATATATATACATATAACACATGGTTACCTTAAGAATGGTAAAACTGCAAGGCCTATTAAATATTTCATAAAAAATTATATCCCTATAAGCCTAAAGGGCTTTTGAGCCAATCCTTTCAATATCTTGTATCTAATTTCAGATCCTGCTTTTTGGGCCCATCTGCTTTTTTTGGGGGCATTGAGCTTTTCAAATTTTTTTTTTACATAGCATTAGCATGTTGCCCTGACTTTTGCACATCCTCTTGATTGTGTGACTTGTGGGCTATAGTACAAGATCAGTCTTCTGCAATTTGCACAGGGTTTGATTGGTTTGCCTTGGGGCGTGTTCATTTTTTTATAATTTTGAAGTACAAACAAAAGTTCTTTTGGGGGCATAACAACGGTTTGGAGGTTTCTTTTTCCCGTTACCTATTACCCTTCATTTATAGGCAATGTACCTCCTAATGTGTGTGTCATACATTTTTCTGGCTGCCTCAAATATGTACTAGTTTTATATTTGACTTATTAAAGCAGTGGCTATCTGTCAATATCTTTAAAAGTATAGGCTTAAAGGGGTTTTGCCAATGAATGTTTTTGTGGGAACCCCAAAATGGGTATTTAATTTCCCTTTTTTAAAAATTTTGTGTTAAAAAAAGTGAAAACTTGGGCTCAGCATTTCTCAAACCCCCCCTTGGTTACCCCAAACTTCCCCTAGTCCGACCCCGGAGCTGAAAGGCCCGCTTGCGTGAATCATTTTTTATTTATGACAGCAGATGAATGGTCTTTTAAGGCCCGGGGAGCAATATGTTTCTTTTGTAACGAATAAAATGCGTATGTTATTAATCCCGTTTTTTCTGAAAAGGGAAGCTTTCAATCTGTTTTAAATAGGGGGTTCTCTTTTTTATAAGAATTACAAGTTATAGTTTATTTTTTGGTGAAAATGTCACAGGGCCCCTTATGCAGCTCTGTGCTTGGCTGTGTGTGTTGTGTGCCCGCTTGTTTTGTGAGTGTTTTTTTTACATTACATAGTTTTAGCAATAAGTTTTCCTACAGTGCTGTTATGAGGCTTTTTGCTGTTTGAAACCACGTTGTATGTTTATTTTTCACTTAAATTTTAACGTCCCTTTGGATTCCTCACCCCCCCTCCCCTCCCCTCTTTTCCACTGGCTTCATGACTCACGTGATTTTTTGAATCTTTTTTTCCCAATGAACGGAGGTCATACTTGGTCTGGGGGCAAATCCCTTTAAAGGGGTTTTTCCACAATGTAATTTTGAGGGGATCCTCCAAAATGGATATTTTAAACAATTTCTAAATATTGTGATTAAAAAATTGAAAACTGAAGGTTTCCGGTGCCTTCCTGCCCCCAGTTACTTTAAAAACTTGCATTGATCAACCAGGAGAGTTAAAGAGTGCTGGCCGGGGTTGCTCAGAGCACCTTTTATCTGATAAAGGGGGAAAACTTTCAAGGGACTGTGGTAAAAATTTGTATTGTGAATTTTTCTGAGTAGATCCCTGTTTATTATAAAAGGGAACAGAAGGCTTTCAAAAGGCGAAGGAGCTTTTAAGCTGGTGGGGAAAAGGTGTTGTCGAATACAGAAACCACAAATTGTATTTTTTTGTGGTTTAAAAATTGCACACGATCCCTTTGCATGGTCTGTCTTGACCCGCCCTCTCTTCAGCTCAGCCTTGGGTTGTTTATTTTGCTCTTAGCAAATAAAAGGCAATCTGCAAAACCCCTTTAACGTCATGGGGAACCTACAGATATCATTACTGGAGGAAGAACTTGAACTTAACTAGCATGAAAATTTAAGCTTTATGTGCTCTAGAGCACATTTGGTGCTCATTCTGTTGGGTGGGATCCATGCTCTATTTTGTTTATGACTCAGTTATTTTGCCTTAACTAGTTTGGCTCAGTTGGCTCCATGTGCTTTATAACACATGTGCTGGTTATTTTGCTGGCTTGGACTACTAGAGCTGCTAAGGCTTCTTCTCTACATCGCTCTTAACAAGTTGAGTCAGTGAGTATGCATAAAACATGCAATGGAAGGCGGTCTTTCATTCATTGCCTTCTCCATGCATCACCTTCTATGCGTACTCACCTCTTCACGATTCAGATTCTTTGTGTGTCTCTGCCCATTTAATTTCGGGGTCGACCTTACCCGTTCACTTCCCGGGCACTCCGCTGGGTCTATTTACCCCTGCCCCAAATATGTGTTTTCTCAATTCTTTTTCTCTCCCTTACCGACTCCTTGCCTTCATCCACTAACCATGTTTGCCTGCTGCTGCCCCGGCCTTTTTGTCGTCCCTAACGTACG
>JAODAL010028565.1:0-53098 GCA_025379985.1 Phyllomedusa bahiana
GGTGAAAGGGGTTTTTTCTAGCCACACAACAAGAGATACAGTTGAAAAACCTTTGCTTGTGAATTAGGTACGGGAAAAATTTTATATTTTGGCGTTAAAAAAAGAGGGTTTTATTTTTTCAGACACCAAAAAACAACGTTTTAATTAACCCCCGGGATGAAAATTGCGAATAGAATTTGGAGACCCCAAAAATGAATGGTTTTTATTAAAAACGTTTTCTTAAATGAATACAACAGGAACTGGCTTAGATCCATTTGGATATTAAATTTTTAATGCAGTGCAGTGGCCCCCCTTTTGTTTTTCAATCCAAAAAAAAAATAAAAAAAAAAAAAAAAAATTAGAAATAGAACTTAAGAGAAAGTCTCTGAAAAAAGCGAGACCCCCCACGAAATCGCTTAAAAAAATAATTTTTTCAGTAAGGCTATCAGCGCGGAGACTTTCCCAGAGCACAGTGAGAGGAGTGGACCCCCGGGTCCCCCGGGACTTATTAGTGGGTGACGTCCAAAAATCCGGGGTCTCTGATTGGCTTCCCCTCTGCACATTATGCGGCTATGCCCTTCTTCCTCCCGAGTGCTTTGCCCCATGTACCCAGTGCTGCACCCATTTTATAAATCAAAAGCACCTTCTTTCCCCCCCAAAAAAGTCCCCCAAAGTTCAAATTGTTCCAAAAAGAATTTTTCCCTGAAATTTTCTAAAAAAATTCCACTTCGTTAAAATCGATTCCCCCCATCTCTAGTTACAAGGTTTAATTTTTTAAATTTTCAGACTCACCAAACTCACCGAAACTCGTTTAAACGGAGCAACCACTTTTATGCAATCTTTGGCTATCTCATACTTAAAATTTTCATTTTCAACTTTTTTTGCATTGCTAAGTTAGCCATTTTGTCATTTAACTGCATTGCTATTGTTTTGCTCTTGGTGGTGGAAGAATCTTTTTCTTCCAGTAAACTAGAAAATTACAACCTAATAGTTCAGTGTGTTATTAGGTTGATTTATCAGCAATAAGACACTGGTTCAGCAGCCATGAAGGAAAGAGATACAGAAACATCCATAAACGAAACGGCTCTTGGGCCAAAAACAATTGCTAAACTGCATCATGTGAGCATTATGACATGTTGAAGAATAAGAAATGAAGTCCATCCATTCAAAAGCCAAGAGAGGGACATCCAGGCAAAATATGGTTGCCAATAAGTCGGCTCATTACAAGATCTGATGCAAACATGGCAGTGGATGTGGCTCGTATGCTCGTATGAGATCACAGACACCCGTGCAAGCACAATGAATTACACAAGTCTTGAATGGTAGCCTGAAAAAAGGTGAAGAAGCCTCAACTTCACTATTTTCATAAGAAGTGTTGGCTTGAGTACGAACAGTGGAAGATTGGAAACTGGTTAAATTTTTGGGGATGAGAGAAAGTAGTAGACCGGGCTCTGAGGGTGAAAATGGTCAGAAAAATCAAGAGAAAAAAAGGGCTCCAATTAAAAAATGAAAAAAACTGTTAATTTGGTGGGAGAAGCCTATTTATTTGGGGTTTTTGAAAAGCCTAGGATTGGATATTTTTTTTTTTTTAAAAGGCTTTTTTATAACCATTTTGTAAACTTGTTTCTTTGATCCACAAAAAAATTAACACATCGCATCACATTACATTAATACATTCTTTCACAGAAGCATTAGAGGTATGTTATAAACACCGAAATCAATCCGCACATATTTTAAGCAGTTTTACTTAAACTGTTCATGTACCTGCCCATATTGATTCGCCTATAATAGCCTTATTATGTAATAACAGGACAAGATGTGCCCTTAGAATCTACAACTAGCCAAAACACTCCAGTGATTCCTCACTGCAACACTAATGAGGGCAAGCCAAATCATATTCAATGTCCCTGAGTTTGTTCGCCTCCCCCCATTTATATTGTCATTGCTTCTGTCAGAAGTATCACACAACTCATTCATTCCACACATTCATTCCAATCCGTCCCTGATCTGCCAAATTCACACATGACAATCACACTGTTAATGCTGATACCCAATTGCTCCATACCATCGAAAACCTCTTGGGGATGCCCCTAGCAGCATAGGTGGTCTTATATCTTGGTAATTCCGCATTTACCAGTTGTTTCCATTGTTCTAGAGAGGGCAACCTCGGGGGCTTCCAATTTAGAAGGATAGTTTTCCTGGCATAGAAGAGTAATAGCCTATACAGAGTACGTTCGGCTCTACCAGGGACTAACTCCTCAACCAAGCCCAACAGGCTATTATCCGGTGAGAGCACATTAGGGAAACCCAGCCTATGATTTAAGAAATCATGGATCTCTCTCCAAAAATTTTGTAGGATCGGACACTGCCAAATCATGTGAAAAAAAGTACCTCTCTCTTTCCCACACCTGGAGCAGACCGAGGAAGACAGACATTTCATTTGATGTAACCTAACTGGCGTAAGATAAACTCGATGAAGTCATTTAGTTTGAATCAACTGATCTCTGGCACTTAAAACTGATAAGCGGCAGGAAGATTGCAGCTCCGAGAGTGCCTCGTTCGGCAAAGAAGGGATATCCTGCTGCCACCTGGCCAAAGAGACTTCCAATGGGGAGGTCTTACAACCCATAATGGCCCTGTAGATGGAGGCTACCGGTTTCCTAAGGTTTGTCCTCCTCAAAATGGATTCAAGATATCCATAACTAAGGTGGACTTGTGTTATACCAAATTGGGTCGTACAGGCATGTCTCAGTTGCAGATATCTGAAAAAGGACTCCTTCGGGAGATGAAACTCAAGTTGCATGTCTCTGAAGGACCGAAATGTGCCCTCCCTATACAGCTGTGTAAGAGATCTGACCCCACGAGTAGCCCAAACTCCAAAATCCGGCAGGTTCAATCACTCGGGTAACTTCGCATTACACCATAGTGGGATGACAGGCGACCAAGCACCATCTTCCCCTCTGCGTCCATACGGTTGAATAAAGATGATCCATGAATGTATAGCAGCACTCATTAAGGACGTATAATAAAACTGTACACAATGGCCCTCTCTGTACGGCAAGTTAGAGAGTCCTTCAAAAGACCCAACCAATGCTGCCTCCAATATATGGGAGGGATTGTTCTCATCTTCATGAAACCACTGAGCAATGTGTGCCAGTTGAACTGCCACGTAGTAAATGTACATATCTGGAAAGGCCAGACCCCCTCTATCATACGGAGCCTTGACAGTGGCCCTATTTAAGCGTGGGGTGGCACCTCCCCATAGGAACGAAAAGAGAAGTTATTCCAACAAAGCAAAGTGGGATCTAGGGAGACAAACCGGAGCCGCCCGGTACAGATACAAAAACTTGGGCAACATTACCATTTTGATTATATTTACCCTGCCTATAAGCGATGGTGGAAGTGAGGCCCATGTTTTCAACCTCGCTTCTGTCTGCCTTACCACTGGTTGGATATTTAAGTCAAGAAATTTGTGAATGTCTTTATGTATCGTAATCCCCAAATATCTAAATTGTGTAGCTAACTGCAGCCTGGATTTAGAGGTCACTAGTGCATCATCAAAATCATCCAGTGGAAAAAGTATGGATTTATCCCAGGTAACCCTCAGCCCTGAGTACCTCCCAAAAGTGTCTACAGTCTCCAGTAAGCCTTCTAAGGATCCCGCCGGATCCCCCAGGTACACTAACATGTCATCCGCATAGAGCGAAATCTTCTCCTCTATGCCCGCGATTCGCCAACCCTGTATACCCCCCATGACTATTTATCATAATGGCTAAGGGCTCCATAACTAGTGCGAACAGCAGCGGCGACAGAGGACACCCCTGTCTAGTGCCCCTCTCTAACAGGACAGGGTCAGACAGTTGGCCATTTACTCTCACCCTTGCGGTAGGCCTTATATATAACCGACGTATCCACTGAATAAAAGTGGGCGGAAATCCCATCTTAGCCAGCAGCATCCACATAAATCTCCACTCCACGGAGTCAAATGCCTTTTCATTGTCTAACACAGCGATCACCCTCCTTCCAGCATTGTCATGTGTCACCTGCAGATTAGTGTATAACCTTTTAAGGTTAATCTCTGTCGTTCTTCCCAGCATGAAACCTGATTGCTCCGCTCCAACCAAGGAGAGAACAACCCCAGTGAGTCTCATAGCCAGTACCTTTGCCAAAATCTTTGTGTCTAAGTTCAACAAAGAAATCGGTCTATAGGAACTACACTGTTCTGGAGGCCTGCCAGATTTATGAATTATAGTGATTACTGCCTCAGAGAAGGAGGGGGGTAGGGAGTCCTCTGCCGCCACAAATAATTTTTCCAATCTGTCGCCCCATTGTTCCACATCGCATTTATAGCACTCCGCCGGAAAACCGTCAGGCCCAGGAGTCTTGTGTGTTGCTAATCTCCCTATCGCCCTGCTGATTTCCCCAGCAGATATATCTTTTGCTAATTCCTCTGCCTCCAGTTCGCTTAAGCATGGTAACCTCAATTGACTAAGGAAAGATTCTATGTCTTCATCCCCGATCTGCATTCTGGAGGTGTAAAGTTCCTTGTAATAGAGAGCGAACTGTGCACATATCTGATCAGGGTCCGAGCAAATCGTTCCGTCTTTACTAACCACTCTCGCCACCACCGTCATTGGAGATTCGGCCCGAGCTAGATACGCCAGCGCTCTACCATTTTTATCTCCCTCAACAAAGATTGTTTGTTTTTGCATGGGCATTGGATACTTGACCAGTATCGATGGCAATATCAATGCTGAGCTATATGTGAGTTTCCTACAGGGTGAGTTACTTCTTTCACTCGAGTACTATCAGTATGAAAAGAATGACATCGTGTTCCAGCAGGACAATGACTCAAAGCATATATTGATATTGCCGAAGAAATGGTTCAATGACAATGAAATAGAGTTTCTCCATTGCCCAAATAGTCCCCAGACCATAACCCAATCAAACACTTGTGGACTTGTGGGTAGAGTTGAAGAATAAGATGTATTTGTACCCAGTTGAGTCGACCAACATTGGGAACATGTAGAAGAGACCTGAGATCAGATTTTGGTTGCGATGTGCGTCAATCTGTTTGAGAGCACAAAAAAATACAGGCAGGGTTGAAAGCCAAAGATGTATTTACAAAATAATAACTAAATTATAAAACTTAAAGTTTTGATTTTTAGGAGCAAAACTGTAAAAATGAAAAAGCAAGAATCTGCAGAACTTAAGCATATGCTAAATAGTTGCAATTCAAATATATGTATGAGATAGCCCAGATGATTGTCTTTACAATGGTTGCAGTCTCATATTCAAAGATGTAATGGATGTTGAGATATTGAGCCTGAAAATCAAAACTTCACATTTAAGACAGTGTCAGACTGAGGTGTCTGTGTCCCACCGGTAAAGTTGACTCGTGGGTTCCACCATACAGCTTTGTACATGGCTGCACATTACTCTTGCTTTCTGGCTATCTTTCTCTCTCTTCCTGAAAAGGGTCAGTCCGAGCCTGTTTATGACAATACATGGAGTTTTAAGGTTGGAGTATTAGAGATTACTTCATCCAATCACATTGATTGATGTATAGAAGTGAATGGTAGGATTTTTTTATAGTGCAGATTATATTTATTATATACAGTAATTCTAAAATAATTTGTGCTGGAAAGAAAAAAATAAACTAAGAATCATTTGCAGGTGTATCATTAATTGAGAAAAATTGGGCAACTGAAGTTAAAATTTACAGATTAAAGTGTTTTAAATCAGCATTTTTCCACATCACATTTACATTACATTATCATTTTTATAAATGAATGGAGTCCTCTCCTTCTGAATCGCTAATATTTTTTGCATACAAACATCACTCTCAATTTTGCCACATGAAAGATGTCTCTAAAAAGCGAATCAGTCACAACATAAATGTCTATTTTTATTTTACTCTACAGAAAAGTAAAGACAGTAACTGTCAGCAGACATCGCCTGTTCAGTCATCTAAACAGAAAGCTTTCTATCCTCCTCTTGACAACAACATTATACCAGAATGCAAACAGACAACAGATTCTCTGTAAAATGTTAATCCAGGGCTCGTGAGGTATCACCTTGGAGTACATGTGCACAGCAGATGTGATATCGTAGAAACAGAATGTAAACTGCAGCTGAGAAATGATCTTCTGCATATAATCACTCAACTGAATACAATAAAACACTGCACACCGAACATGTCCAGAATGGGAAAGTATTTTAATCCAAACACAAAAGTACTGTATGAACGCAATCAATGTGATGTATTACCAAACTGCTAAGGCCACAGATAAGAAGGTAGAAGATCATTTTATGGGTCAAAATTTTTAATTTCAAGTTAAATTTTATTGTAGATTTTATAATAATTACTGCATCTATATCACCTTTGTCTATCTTGCCATAAATCATTGATACTGAGGGTCCATAGGCTTAGAATTTGCCTGATCAATAAAAGAAGGTGCTGTAGAATTGCCCCTTTGAGCTATGTTAATGGGATTTTTATTGATATACTTGGAACTGTACTAGAGACTAGTGTTTTCTAACCATTTAAGAAAAGTTAAGTACTAGTAGAATGTCTAGAATTTTTAGAACTCGAACCGAACTGAACATTTTACTGTTCATTCGAGTAAAGTTCTAGTTCTAGTTCGACACACCATTTTCAGTTCAGTTTTCAGCGGCTTTCTGCACTTGTGGCGGCCATCCAATCACCTTTCTGCACTTTTGGCGGCCATCCAGTCAGTGCAGAGCACAGAGAATTGTCAAAAAGGTAATCACTGAGGTGTAGGGCTCTCATTGGCTGCTAAAATCACTTGACCATGTTATATATATTTCACTGTATTGCCTTGTGAATGCCATGTTCAGCTCATTCTCTGTACTGTACAGACTGCTTTAGTTAGATAGCAATTTCCTCTCCATAGACATCAGTAGTCAGGGAGTTTGGTAATGCTGGCTGTATCTTTTTCACACCCAGAAGCTGTTATTTGGCAACATTTGAAGGCTCACATAATGCCTAACTCTCATATACATGGATATATATTATACAAAGTACTTGGATATGCTAAATCATACTCAGTGCCCAAAAGTTCAGTTTTTGCAGTTTTGGGGATTCAGTAATTGTATAACACACCGTCTCCACATTTCCTATGTGTCAAATGGGGCTTTTGGGTCCCCTCAGGATGCAGAGCCCTGTAGCAGCTGCTACCGCTGCACTTCCTATAGCTACGCCCCTGCTTAGAAGCTGTCCTCATCTTTTCAGTCAGCCATTGAAAGGAATGAAGTATTTTAGCCTCTCAATTTTTTTCTGTCACTCTTAGAGCCAAATTTTCTTTACTAAGTTGTTCCACGTATCCAGTTTATTGTTATGGATGGTTATTCCAGCCTCTCCTCACTTGTATAGGTATAAAAATTAACTAGAACATCTTCTCCCATTGACTTTAATAGGGCTAAAGTTCAAGTTCTATAGAAACTTGAAGCGAACACACTAAAGTTCGAGGTTCTAATTGAACTAGAACTTTTTACTGCTTGCTCATCTCTACTAGAGACCTGTCATTAGTGTTGTGCTTTGGATTCGGTTTCATGTTTAATTTAACCCAGTTCTAAACAATTTGATTTGGGTTGGCCTGAATTGAATTTTGACAAAAATGACTTAAAAAAAAAAATAATTAAAAAAATCAACTTTTAACCCTAAGTTTGGTTTAGAATTTTAGGGGTGATCTTATTTTCCATCATTGATCCCAGTCCCATTTTGCTCACAGCACAGCGCACTTCTGATGCAATGTTTTATATCACTTATGGTTTCCTTTGGTCACTTCCATGTTATGGGAACCGGAAGTAACGTGACGTCTGATGTCATGTTCTATGTCAATTCCAGTTTTTCCAATCTTGCCCCTATGCTATGAAAACCGGACATAATATAGATGTCAGCAATTATGTCACTTCTGTTGTTCATACCATAGGGAAACTATAAGTCATGTTGAACATTGTGCATTATGTTATTTCTGGTTTACGTAACATAGACAAACTAGAAGTTGTGACATCGGATGTTGCATCACAACAACACTGAAACTAAGCTAACCCCTAAAACATAAAAACTGTAACCCTAACTCCAATTTAGAAATAGAATCATGGTAACTCTTAGCATTACGTATAGTGTTTAGTATTGAGACAGGGTAAGAAAAAAAAATTGTGTTCTGGATATTCCAAACCTGGATGAACAAGGACCTATTGGTAACCTGTGGGCAAAAAAGTGAATTTTAGACCTAAACAGATTCATACATGTGGCCCTATCTGTCAGCAACATAGATGGGTACTCGTATACTATTCTAGAAGTAGTGTGCCGATCCTTAAACTTTGGACAATGGGTCTGCACAGTGGGTGCTCACTGGTTTGACTCCTTGGGCCACATGTATGAATCTGTTTAGGTCTAAAATTCACTTTTTTGCCCATAGTAACCTATGGGCAAAAAAAGTGAGTTTTAGACAGATATAGAAGTGAAGCTTTAAATAGCCTACTGCCTAATACGATATGTGGAGGTAAAGAAGTGGGGTCTACCTCTTGGGATCCCACCCTAATAAATGGATTTTATTCTAAAAAGACACAAAACAGTCTATTAGGTATCTAAATGTATAAACCTGCCATATGAGGGGTCATAAATCTGGAGTGTGGTATGCCTTGCATAGACTAGCATGTCCTAGACACATAACTAGCATATCTGAGGTGCATTCAAACGTGTTGTGTCTAGCGCAAACTGCACCAAGTTTTGCTATTTGACTGTTCACACATATATAGAATAAGGCTGCAACAGTTTTGTGCAATAAAATACGGCAAAAAAAATGGTGCAGCCCAAATCTGACATGTCGCCCTTAGTTCCTATTGCAATTAATCTTAATACATTTCATCATATAGTTTGCAGAAAACGAGGTGTAGTTTGAACACTGGTTAAATAAATCACAATGATTAATATATTAGCATGATGCAGTTTTCTATGCTTACATCTTCAATTAGATTCTAAAATTGCCTGGCCATATGATAATTATAGATTTATTAGGGGCAGCACTGAAAGGGGTTTGCTGTAGGGACAGTAAATAAAGACTTTTTCTGAATTCATTGGTCTTTTGCTATTGCCCCGGTGATGAGATAAAAAAAAATTATCTGCTCTGAGTGCACACAGGTTTCTCTGGTTACTGTCCTGCTCTCCCATCCTGTTTAGGCAGAGAGCAGAGAATGACAACATCTCTAACATTCTATTGAATGCTTTTGGGTCAAATTTGACATCAACCCAAATCCAAGGCGCAACATTAATTTTCCACAAAACTAATCACAGATGTAGCAGAGCTTGTTAGTCCTGTAGAATATGTATATATAAGTACTGATGGATTCAAGGTAAACTTGCAAACTCAGCCTTACTTCATCTGTGTATATATAATGTACAGATTTATGCTAAGAATCAGTGCACCATAATAAACAGTCAATTTATACTTTTTTACATTTCAGTAGAAGGAACATTAATAACTACCATGGCATGTCCTTACATGTCCTTACATCACTGTTTTATAAAAAATTATGGCTTTTATTTATGACTGTCAAAGCAGCACTATTTTTGGCATCTACACCCAGCTTGGGAGAATATTACTTTCATACCAGAAAATGTGTTACTCTGTAAGGGTTACTGTGAAGCTCTCAGCAGAAATCACAGCTAGCTGTTCTCTAAGGTGTGAAAATATGCAAAAAGTTATAACCGTGTAAAATTAAAATGTCATGTGTAGTTCCAGCAATGTGTTAACAGAATATCCTTAAGTTGCATTACATTTTTCAGCATTACACCAAGAACAATATTTTCACCATATACTGATCATATAGTGATAGATACCAGTTGTACACAAGCTCTGCATACTGTGTATTACCTCCATACAGTGACAATACAGTGGTAGATACCAGCGTACACTGGCTCTGCAGACTGTATATTACCTCCATAGAGTGATAGATATCAGTGTAGACAGTTTCTGCATACTGTATATTACCTCCATACAGTGGTAGATACCAGTGTACACTGGTTCTGCAAACTGTATATTACCTCCATAGAGTGACCATATAGTGGTAGACATAAGTGCAAACAGTGCATTTACATTTAATAAACTGGCGACGTCTTGTAGAGTCCCCTCTAGGACAGGAAGCAGCACAAGCAGCCCGATGATGTCACTTTATTGCTCCACCTGCACAGCATCACACAACAGGGGCAGGAAATACATAGCTTTCTCTACCCCGCGGTTCATCTCAATTGTATGCACATCACAAGGAAGCACATATAATTGAGATAGCTTACATGTTAGAAAAAACAGGCCTGTGGCCAATCCTGTGAAGAAATGGTGGCAGTACCTGCTGTCAACCACAGCCATCCCCCCTTATTTCACAGAGTGGATGGGCCCCGTACGGCAGTACCGGCTATACTGCCCTAATTCGACCTTTATGTATAACATGACCCGACTTAAAACTGGCAATATTCCCTTGGGCATGTGCTTTCCCCTGAATTTTTTGGAATTTTAGATGTACAAATATGATTATAATCTTTAGAGTGAATATAATGCCAGTATAATGCCTTTGATATGCAAATTCTCAAAACTATTTGACTTCTTCTTATACAGTAGTTATTAAAGCACAACATTCTTAAAGGGGTTGTTCAGTTCATACAAAGATAAAATAATCAGCTATAGTTGGCCAATAAAACAAAAACCCTCCCATCTAACACCCTTACTCCCCACTACTCTATCCTCAACTCTACTGTCCGGTTAATCCATCGCTCTCCTACTACTCCTTTGAATCTCCCTCTGGTAATCCCATCACAGGCTACCCAATGCCCAGAGAATTCATTTCAGACTACTATCTTTGACATAAACAACCTACAACCTATCCCCTTCACACATCTCAACATTAATCTTTGGATACTTGCCCTCACACAATCCCCAGTCTTCAAAGGACCTTCTTCTCTGCACTTCTCTTGACAGTTCCTTACACAACCACCTCTAAGACATTTCATTTGCACCCCTCAAACTCTGGAACTCAGTACCCCAAAAAAATCAGACTTGACTCCACCTTTACAACTAAAAAACTAAAAACTCTCTGCAGAAGAGCCTATAACCTACATTAACCCTGCTGCCACTACACCACAATACAGACATGTATGTCCTCCAACTTCTGTGCCACTTCTCCTTCTTTGTAGATTGTAAGCCCTACTGGGCAGGGTCCTCTCTGCCTCTGTACCAGTTGTTAGGTATTATATTTCTGTACTTTCTTATGTTATGTATGTTAAACTCTATAAAATGTACATTGCCCTAGAATTAATGCAATTTTAAAATAAATAATAATTCTTCTGTCATTATATATTTAACAAATATGAAGCTACAATAGAAAAGTCATGTGAAAAACTAAAAAAAAACCTTTAATAGCAACACCTTGAAGGCAGCTGTGGATATTGTGTTTTTAGACTTTGCAAAGGCATTTGACACGGTCCCGCATAAGCGTTTTTTAGGTAAATTAGAATCCATTGGGTTAGAGATAACAGTGTGTAATTGGATTAAAAACTGGCTGTTGGATCATACTCAGAGAGTGGTGGTAAATGACTCCTACTCTGAGTGGTCCCTGGTTGTGAGTGGCATGCCGCAGAGCTCAGTATTGTGTCCTCTCTTATTAAATGTATTTATTAATGATAAAGTGGAAGGGATCAATAGCACGGTTTCGATGACGGTTTGCAGATGACACCAAGTTATGCAAGGTATTGCAGTCTATGGAAGATGCTCATAAATTACAAGCAGACCTGGACACATTGAGTGCTTGGGCATCCACTTGGCAAATGGGGTTCAATGTGGATAAATGTAAGGTTCTGCATCTGGGTAGAAATAATCTACAGGCATCATATGTCCTAGGGGGAGAAAAAAATGGAGAATCGCTTGTTGAGAAAGATCTGGGTGTTCTTGTAGATCATAGACTACAGAACAGCATGCAAAAGTAAGATATTGCCGTGTATTAAAAGAGGCATGGACTCGCGGGACAAGGATGTAATTCTACCGCTGTACACGACCTCACTTAGAATATGCTGTTTAGTTCTGGGCCCCAGTTTATAAAAGAAATGTAATGGAGTTAGAGAGAGTACAAAGATGAGCAAAGAAACTTATAAGGGGATTGGAACTTCTTAGTTATGAGGAGAGGTTAGTAGAATTGAAACTAATTTAGTCTTGAGAAAAGATGGCTTCGGGGGGACATGATTAATTTATATAAATATATAAATGGTTCCCTACAAAAAGTATGGGGAAAAATTATTTCAAATGAAGCCCCCTCAAAAGACAAGGGGACATTCCCTTCGACTAGAGAAAAAAGGTTTCAGCTCCAGAGGAGAAGAACGTTCTTCACTGTAAGAACTGAGAATCTGTGGAATAGCCTGCCTGGGCAGCTGGTCACAGCAGGAACTGCAGAGAGTTTAAAAAAAAAGCTTAGATACCTACCTGGAACTAAAAAATATTAATGCGTACATAGCTATGTGAAATTCTGGATCCTGGCTGGTGGAGGTTCTGGGGTCAGAGATAGGGTCTCCACTGGAGTAGATTGGTTCTTGCCTTGTGTGGTCCAGGGCATTAACCAGTGGTGAGGCTGTGCTTAATGTCCTTGTCTCTCTCCCTTCACCCACATTTTCCCCACCCTTGGTTGAACTTGATGGACACGTGTCTTCTTTCAACCGTACTAACTATGTAACAATGTAGCTGTTTTCTGTTTTACTTAATCAGTCTCCCACATTGTTCTGGAGGAATGTTGCACACTTTTCTTCGGTTACTAAGTTCATTGCTGATGTCTTTCCTCCTTGAAATGTTGTTAACACACCCTAAATTCTCCAGACCAATAAACTTTAAAAAAATTCTACTTTTTGGAAGTTAATTGAAGGCATATGATTAGCAACACATGGCTGCTATTTATCTTAAAGTAAAAAACCAAAACAGAGTGTTAAAAATCCTAACTGTATTAAGTTTGTTAGATAAATAATAACACTATTATTGTTTTCTTTGTTATAACTTCAATTTCGAAAAATGGAAATAATTTTTGTAAGTAGGGGCGCAATAGTAAGCTTGGCGTGGAAAACAAAATTATCTGGCGCCGGCACTGCCGGTCCCTGTTTAAAGCATGTAATTGGAACTGTGGTCAACATCAATTTTCTCTCTATGACTAAAAGAATAGTTGCTTGGAAAGGTAAAGTAAAGCCTAGTTTTAACTTGTTAACTAGTATCAGATATTAGGCAGAGAAGTTCTGGGGGCCCCCGCAGTGTTGAGGCATGTACATAAATCATACCATAGAGATAATTGAAGTCAGTAGAGTTGATGTTATCATGGATCTCTCATTGTCAGAGTAAAGTAAAACAATGTATTTAAATACAATACAAATGACTAGAGATTGGTACAATCGAGTTTGATGTTGATGTGAATCTTTCACCATTATTTCTTTCCTTAGAAATATTTAGTGTGTGGGAAAACTGTAATGCAAAGGTAACAATATGCAATAAAATAGTAAAGCAATTTAAAAAAATTAAGACTAAAAAAGTGGGTGTATAAGAAGGTTGTAATATATTATAAGCACTATAAGTAAGTATAGAAAGGATACTTTATGGTGAGGGAAATATCCATAACCTGTGCCAAGGTGTTCAAAAACTATCACGGTTTCTTGTCTTAAAGTAATTTCTTAAGTTTATGCAATTGGTTGACTTCTGTTGTCCATTGGGTGACAAATGGGAGTAATCAAGAGTTGTTTTTATATGGATTCCAGTGAGATTGATGGTCAGATAAAAGAAAACTTACACACACTGGTAGTTGGGTCCGATAATCACTTAATATTGGCCATCATTAAAATCTGGGATAGAATATTAATCCCTTAAGGACTTTTTTGGTTGACACGTTTGTTTTTTCCTCCTTGCCTTCCAAGAGCCGTAACTTTATTTTTCCATCAATATAGACATGTGAGGGCTTTTATTTTGCAGGACAAGTTGTAATTTCTAATGGTGTCATTCACCGTACCACAGAAGATAACGGACACGGCGATAACAAATATGTATAACTTATTATTTTACTTTTTTTATTTGTAAAATTGTGAAAGGAGGGTGATTTGAAATTTAATACTTTTGTATTTTTTTACAGTTTAAAACTTTTTTTTTTACATTAAGTTTGAGTGCCCCTAATGTGCTTCACCACTAGGGGGCACGATCAGTTCTACAGCCTAATGCAATGTATATACAATGCATTAGGGTGTACAAAGATGGCGCTTTCCCTACTTCCTTTTTGGGGTCGAAAGTGGGGAAATTGAAAATATGGCAGTGATGGAGCCTTCACAATGCTTCCAGCTGCCAAGTTCAGCGATCAGGATACAGAGATTACACCGCTGATGGCCCAATCGCAGTGAGAAATGGTGCTCTGTACTATTTCTCATAGATTTAGACACCGTGGGCATTTTAGCCGCGGTGTGTAAGGGGTTAAACAGCGCGGGGGTGGTGGCGGCGCCCTCCTGCGTTGTAACCACCGGGTGTTAACTGCAATTAGCCACTAACACCCGGTGGCTGTGTAGCGGGATCGCAGCCCCATCCCGCTAAAATGCCCTTTACTGGCATCAGGACATATCCATATGTCCAATGTTGGTAAGGAGTTAAATGTAAGTAGAGAAGTTATTTACAATAGGTCAAGAAATACGCAATCTGCAAACTTTTGGCTTTACAAGAGGATCATTATCTCTTACTGTAATTTGTTTGCTATCAGGTGTTAATTTGTGGTCCACATAGTTAAGACATATTGTGACATGAAACTTTCTTGGATATTATGACCATATTGCAAACTTTGAAATGTTTTCATTAGCCTAAATTCTCATTCCCTCCTCTCCCTTTGCATCTTGAAATGCCCCATGAAAACCACAACCTGCAAATCTTCAATCGAGTAATCATCTCTGGAGAAATGTGTGGCCACTGGGAGATCTGTCCTACTGGTATTAATAAGGAATTGAAGTTCATGCGCTAGTCTCTGCCTTTTTTCCCCCAAATAGTAGGCTGTGGTGGGATATTGTTCACACATAATCAGACACCACATTGGAAGACCTGCAGGGAAATGTACCCCTGATTATGTGTACCTGTTCTGACTTTAAGGCACTGACAGAAACATCTCGGGTTGGGTGGAAAATCTTCTAAAAACCCTGGTCAGAGGTACTTCTTCTATCTACATCCACAAGGATGGAGTTGTAGCATGCCAACAAGTCATGTTTTGAGGAACAAAACCTACCAACAAAACCAGTCACACAACTCATACAATTCATTTTGCTCGTGGAGAGGACTTACAGTATAGCTTCAGCGAATGGGAACATCAATGGGTTTAAGATGTGCACCAGAGTATGCAAATTTCTTTATGGCAGAACTGGAAGAGGCATCACTAAACCAATGATTGACCTTCTTTATATTCATAATATCCTGATAATCTGGACTGCAGATGAGGAAGCCCTACTTAAATTCCATAGCGACTTTAATAACTTTAACTCCACCATCATTCTTAAACTTGACTATTAAGGTAGTGAAATTCACTTTCTAGATACCACAATACACATTGAAGACCACCAGCTGCGCACACCAATATACTACAAACCAACAGACAGAACTACCTACCTGAAAAAAATGATAGCTTCCATCTCAAACACCCAAAACAGTCTATTATATACAACCAGGATATTCAATACAATTGTATTTGCTCCAACAAAGCAGACCTGAAAAAGCAACTCCTGGATCTTAGGACTGAATTTCTCTAACTGGGATATAAACCAAAAGTGACAGACAACCAAATAAGCAAAGTAGCAGCCATCAACCAGGGCAGTC
This sequence comes from Phyllomedusa bahiana, assembly GCA_025379985.1. NCBI lineage: Eukaryota > Metazoa > Chordata > Amphibia > Anura > Hylidae > Phyllomedusa > Phyllomedusa bahiana. Next base: position 15,858 of record JAODAL010028565.1, read on the forward strand.
TGCTCATGTAAAAAAAGACTCAGGCAAATTCACACCACTCTGTGGGATTCAGAGACAGATAGGAGTGACTACCATCTTGGATATCCGACTCCAACGGCAGGGACCCTCATCTCAGAGCAGCGACTGTCCACAATTTCAAGGTAGACCCTGGTCCTAAGCGTGCATGCCAACTAACCTAGATCTATTTTCAGGCCTGTAGTTAGGGCCAGATTTGGTGTCAGACCTTGTCGTTTCAATTACGGTTGCTGTTTCGGAACATGTCATAGTATTGTTACTATTGCGATCTGCTCACTTGTATTACTCCATATGTTATATATATATATATATATATATATATATATATATATATATATATATATATATATATTATATATTATATATTATATATATAATGTGCCTTTGAAATGCACCACAAACAATTGTTTGTGTCTTGTAAGGTATTAAAAGGTAAAGTGTGTTCAACCTTTCCGAACCCCGTGGGTAGGTAAACATATTGTGTATCCAGAGAATACACTCCCGGCGGCGCACTATTTAGCACAGAGGCCCTAGTCACAACTTTCTACGTGTGCAATTTGGGGAATTTGTTGAATATACTTTTCCGGCAAGTTCAGTAAACAATACTTTTGGTGGACCGGGTGTTGGAGTCATTTTCCTTGTTCGTGACTTTGCTGTATTCATCGGTACACGGCTTACATGAACTCACATCAATTCACTATTACTAACAGCAGAACAGATCTCCCAGTTGTGCACATATCTCCGACGAAGGCCACTCAGTTGACGATTTGCAGGTTGTGGTTTTAATAGGACAGTTCAAGATACAGAGGGAGAGAAGGGAATGGGAATTTAAGCTCATGCTAAAATGTCAAACTTTGCAATATGGGCTCAATGTTCACACTGTGTAAACTGTGAAGGCCACAACTCACCACCTGATAGCAAATGTCTAACACTGATCCACTTGTTATGCCTCACAAGATTGCAGATTGTTTCTTGACCTGATATAAATACTGTATCATCTCTGCTTATTTAGCATTTTTTTTTTTTTTTTTTTTATATCCATATATATATGCATAAGAGCCATGTCTTTTTCTTATGTAAATTCTGTGAATGTTCAGTTTCTTATACAACATCATGTCTGACAAAGACAACTAGTACTCTCGAAATCTTACCATCAAATGTACTCAGTTGGCTTTTAAAAGGTATCGCATGATTTCTTCGCTATTCTACTACTTTCTATGGCTAACATGGTGCAACATTATACTACTAGGTATTTCCAGAAAATCTGTATGATATAGAATTATTTTCTTTGTTTTTTTTTTTTGCTTTTTCTACTACATTATTTTATGCTTACCACTAACTTTTACTGCAAAAGGACTTGCCACAGTTTCAGCCAAGTCGAGGGTTCAGAGACACATATTGGAACGATGTTGCTCTGTGCTAAACACCTGAAGGCAACTTGCATGCCATTATGTGCCTCCATATGGCATTTTACTGTCTAGATACTCTAATACAAGACTAGCTATGTAACATAACATCTGGAGGAGGGTCATTGATCCAGGGATTTATTCTGATTGCCTGATTCTAGTTGGGAAGGAATTTTTTTCCTAAAATGAAGACAATTGGTTTGTACCTCATGACGGCTTTTGCCTTCCTCTGGATCAACACTATAGGGCAATAGGCCGAACTGGATGGATGTCTTACAAACTTTGTAACTATGATTAAATATGGCAAGTTCATTTGCAGAATATTGAAATATAGCAGTGCATCATGGATTTCTCAGAGAATATATGAAGCCGTAACACATTCATCAGCATTAATGTTGAGCGAACAGTAAAAAGTTCTAGTTCGTTTAGAACCTCCAATTTTTGTGAGTTCACTTCTATTCGAACTCGAACTTTGAACCCCATTAACCTCTATGGGAGAAGATGTTCTGAATAATTTTTATACCTATACAAGTGAGGAGAAGCTATAATTACCACCCATAACCGTAAACTGGATACGTGGAGCAACTTAGTGAAGAAAATTTGGCTCTAAGAGTGACAGAAAAAAATTGAGATTCTAAAATACTTTATTCCTTTCAATGGCTAACTGAAAAGATGAAGACAGCTTGCAAGCAGGCGCGAAGCTATAGGAGGTGCATCGGTAGCAGCTGCTACAGGGCTCTGCATCCTGAGGGGGCCCAAAGCCCCTTTGACACATAGGAGATTTGGAGACTGTGTGTTATACTGTTACTAAACCCCCAAAACTACAAAAATTTAACTTTTGGGCACTGAGTATGATTTAGCAAATCCAAGCACTCTGTATAATATATATCCATGTATATAAGAGTTAAGTGTTATGTTAGCCTGCAAATGTTGCCAAATAACAGATTCTGGGTTTGGGAAAGATGCAGCCAGCAATACCAAACTCCTTGACTATTGATGTCTATGGAGAGGAAAATGCTATCTAACTAAGAGCAATCTGTACAGTACAGAGAGTGAGCTGAAAATGGCATTCACAATGCAATACAGTGAAATATATATATAACATGGTCAAGTGATTTTAGCAGCCAATGAGTGATCACGTTTTTGACACTTCTCTGTGCTCTGCACTGATTGGATGGCTGCCAAAAGTGCAGAAAGCTGCTGAAAATGAAACTAAAAATGACGTGTCGAAATAGAACTTTACTCAAACGAACAGTAAAATGTTCGGTTGTGTTAGAGTTCTAAAAAATTTGAGCAGTTCTACTAGAACTTAATTTTTCTTGAACAGTTCAATCAACACCAATTGGCGTGAGTCCTTAATATAACATACTATAAATTAAAAAATAATATTTTTTGTTGAGTAAATGGCAATTTTGTTTTTTAATCCCAAACTTTGTATTTAAGGCTCTAGATTATGCAGAATCCTGGAGTAAGCTAAATTAGGAAATTCCCAGCTACATTTACCAAAATCATTTGTGAACTCTATTTCTGGAACCTCCCTAGAGATGATCTGAACATTCCTGTGTTCTTTTTACACCATGAAACAAATATATTAATATTTCTAACAATAATCTTATATCTAAATATAATCTAATACACACGACTGACTTTAAAGTTGATACCTCTTTAAGCATTGGCATAATATTTTACATTCTTTTGCTTAGGAAAACAGAGGGTTATATATATATATATATATATATATATATATATATATATATATATATATATATATTTAGTGAGAAAAAATTAAAGTAGAAAATATAGCTAAATAAGATGTCTTTTGTTTGCTATTTTAAAAAACAGGTACTTGGTGCACATCCGGATGGCTCTAGTCCTTTAAATATTTTCTTCTAATAACCACTATATCACACCAATATAGGAAACCAAGCAAATACTGGAACTTCATCCAATTTTGTTTTACAATACAATGTCAGCTGTTTCTATAGCTTTAGGTCTTCAATGAAAACTCCCTTAAAGAGGATTTATCACTTCATCAATTCGACTGTTTTCTTTTAGTTTAAGTGTCTCACTTCCTCAAATCAAGGGGCATTGCTTTTCCTCCCAGCTGGGCGTTTCTTAACTGAAGGGGGATGACATCATCACCCCCTCATTGTTTGTGTTCACTCTCGAGACAGTTTCATTATGTGAGAGCAGAGGGAGTGGACAGCAGAGCTCTGCAGACATCCTCCAATGGAGAGTTTGCTGCCTGGAGTGATGTGCTACTAACCTCCCTCCCTGGATGGATGGATAGATGGATGGACGGATGGATGGATACTAGGATGGATGGATGGACAGAAGGATAGACGGATGGATGGACAGATGGATGGATGGATGGACGGATGGACAGATGGATGGATGGACGGACAGATGGATGGACAGACAGATGGATGGACAGACAGATGGATGGATGGACAGATAGATAGATGGATGCATGGATGTATGGATGGACGGACGGACAGATGGATGGATGGACAGATGGACAGATGGATGGATGGACGGATGGATGGATGGCAGGATGGAAAGATGGATGGACAGATGAATGGATGGATGGATATACAGAAGGATGGATGGATTGACGGACAGATGGATGGACAGACAGATGGATGGATGGACGGATAGATGGATGCATGGATGTATGGATGGACAGACGGACATATGGATGGATGGACAGATGGATGGACAGATGGATGGACAGATGGATGGATGGATGGATGGACAGATGGATGGATCCATCCTGCCATCCACCCATCCTGCCTGCAATGAGACGATGTCTGTTCGCAGCCGTATGATTGCACTGACAGGAAGCGAAGCAGGAAGTTGTCTGCTTCGTAAAATGACTCCAGGCTACTGAGCATGCCCTGACTCATTTTACTAGTAGCAGAGGAACACAACGGCAAAGGCAGCAGGGAGCATGCGCAGGAATGCGCGCTCCCGTGATTACGACTGGGGTCTGGGTGGAATGCTAATGAGTAGAGCCGGCAGCCAATAGAAGGCCAGGGGGAGGAATCCAACCAGAGCAGCTGAACAGTGAGTACAGCACACGAAAGGAACGGAGACAGTGAAAACAAGACAGCTTTGCTAATTAAATCCTATTACAATGTTGATTGTTTTCACTGTCCCCTTATTCTGATACCCATTCTATGAAATGGTACAACCCCTTTAATTATTCCATACTAATGTTCACTAACCAGAGCTTCATGAGCTACGATACAAATGGCTCTTGTGGTTTCTACATGTGACGCAGTAGATGTACTTACCAGTGATACCAAACATGTCAAAGCCTTCATAAACCTTCCCGTCAACTTTAGAAGTAAATGCAATGAAAACACATCAGAAGAAGACCCTTCATTTAGATCCCCTTTTTTCGTGAGAGATTTTAAATCCCATCATATCCAGTCACTGTCAAAATTACACCCAGTTCGAAAAGATGGATTATGACAAAATTTAGCATGCACTACATGAATGGTAACAGGTATGATCTGATTAATCACTAGTTCTTGCCACAAGAGGACATAAAAGTATTTCCTCCACTGCCCTGTAAAAAGGTTCTCAGAGGTTAATTTTGGGTACTGTATACCTGTTGGTTAGAGATTGTTGACTGCTACATATGCCTTTAAGATGCACTTGAAGACATTTTGCCCAGTTGACAAACTTTTTGAAAGTGAGCATCATTGGATTAGCAGGTTGTTTTTGATGAATGACCTGTAATTTAGGCCATTCTGGCCAAGTTGTTAGGTGGTGTTGGGAACTGCAGTTATGTGAGCGGATGCACATATAGCGAGCAGATTCCAGATGGCTAAAATAGACTACTAGAAGAGAGGACTGTTTGAGCTGCTGACAAGCATGAGCAACTCCCATAGTTTACTAGTGGCAACTTCATTATACACCGCTTCCACTACCCAAATCATTTCCAAGAGCTCAACAAATAGAAATTCAGTGTCATTGCACCCTGTACATGCACCCTGTACATGTCCTCCCATTGAAAGCAAGCCTAGACTGCTACAGACTGGAAACATTGGGGCACATTTATCAAGTCAGTTGTGCCACAATTTGTGCCACAAATACTGATGTATACTTTACAGGCACTTTATTAACCATGCTAGTAACGGGTTTGGACCCACTTTTGCTCGACTGTCTCAGTTTAAATCGGGCAGGCTTATAGATCAAAAGGGGGTGTGACGAGTATTTGGTACCGGGCCAGACAAAAAACCCAAATGAACTAAAATGTGTTGGCAGCAGGTGGATAAAGTTGAGCCAACTTCTGATAACGAATGTGAAAGTTAAGACCAGGCAAGTTTCCCCTATGAAATTTCGATGAGTTGGGACAAATTAGCCCTCACTTTCCTGTTCAATACTGAAAAAGTGGCACTTGTTCTTTAGCATCAAATTCGGTTCTGTTTAAGGATCTGTATGGTTCATGATGAAGGTTGTGGGCTTATTATCCGGGCCTTTCTGTGGGTAACCACTGCTTCACTGCTACCTCTGGATAAAAGCACGGTGAGCTATCACTGCTTGGGTTTACTAACAGCTTAGCAATATATGCAGGACATTTTGTAGCCACATGTTCTGCTGCTTATGGAAGGCCTTTCAATTGGAATTTTTCAGCAGGATAATGCTTGTCCACAAATTACAAGGGTTTCCAAGGAAACTTCCAGTTTACAACACTAGGCTTGCCCAGTTGAGAAACGTATCGCCAATCAAACTTTTATGGGACCAGCCTGAATGGCAGCTTCGGCAAGATCTACAGGCCCAGCTACTGTACAACATCTGTGGACAAATCTCCTACAGGATGCCAAACAGAACCCATATGCTTCTATGCCCAACTATAGATCATCTTGTATCCAGGCTACTAGAGCCCTCTTTTTTCCCAATAAACTTGTTTGTTTTGCTCTAGTGATATAATCACTTACATATATCATCATTACATTCATACATATAAAGTTTAATGTCTTGTTGGTATTTTTTTTTTTTTAATGAGTGTATTATGTATGATGACCATTCTCTTCAGTGACAATTTTTTATGCTGCTTTGGGTGATCATCTCAACGAGATATAATTGGTTGTTGATACCACGTTTAAGGACAGAAATCTGGCATTATGGTTATTAAACTAGATGTTGCACTGGAGTCTAAGGACATCTGAAAGGGACTCTGCCATTTGAGAATATTATTGACATAAAGGGCTATACTTAGTTTGCACAATGTTTATACCAATGTCAGGAATTCCAGAATACAAGATTTCTAAACAGAATATTGTCAGAGAACCACACTGCCTCGACCAACTTGCCATCTTCTCATAGTGCAATGTCAACAATACGCATTCACCTGGCCATCCACGCTAAGTAAAAGATGATGTGATTCTTCAGACCAGCTCCCATTGCTCCATTTTGCAGTTCTGAGCTTACATGCCCATGTCACCTGCTCACGGCAATGGCAAAATTCAGTATGAGCACCCCGACTGTTCTGTGGTTAAAAGGCCCCATAGTCAGCAATGTAAAAAAGGTCTGTGTTCTGAAACCTTTCATTTATAGCTAGCATTAATTTTTAGCAATATCTGCAGCAGTAGCACTTCCATGGCATCAGACCAGATGGTCACTTCTCATGGACATCAATGAACCCTGGTCCCTTATAACACTATCAGTGCTTTACCAGTTGTTCACTTTTGGTAGGTATTAGCTACTGCATACCGGGAACACTCCCCAAGACGTGCCAGTTTAACCAATTGTGTAGCCTTCAAAATCCGGCCCTTGTCAAAGCTACTCGGATTTTTATGACTGCTCATTTTTTCCTGCTTCCGACACAACAACTTTCTGCCTAAAATAGCCTAACTGTGACAAGTGCCATTGCAATAAGATAATTAATATTATTTACTTCACTTCGTTTTAATGTTATGGCTGATCAATGTATATTTGAGCAATATATGTACTATACATGTGTGTGATATACTGGTTCCTTCCATTAAGGAAAGAAAAACTCATAATGATCACTAAAATAACTTTAAACTGTCAAAAGTAACAATAACTTTAAATTTGCTTAAAATAAAAATCAGATATTGCTTTTGAATTGTGGTTTAACTGACATTTTTAAAAAACAAACTAATGAAGTTGGCCCAGATAGAAATTATAGTACTCTTAACTTGATGCTGTATTTTGTGCATAACCATTGAGGCAATCACTGTAAACAAACAATTTATCTACAGGGAGACAATATACTCATCTACCCACATACAGGGGGCCTATATACCTAGCTTGGGTGGCCTATATTTCAGCCCAGCCTACCTATGGGGGCCATACATACCTACCTAAAGGGGACCAATATAACTTCATTCTAAGTGCCTATATTCCTACTTATTCGGGGGGGCTCATATAACTTCATGTCTACTTAATAAGGGACCGAGATGCCTATCTATTGGGGGACCTATAAATCTACCTAACGGGGAGCTATACACCTACATGATTGAGGACTATCTACCTGAAAGTTGTGGCCGGGAGAAGTAGTCATAACGATCTGGGCTGGATGGGGAAAGAAAAGGGAAAGAGAACTACTCATCAGAGAAGGAGTCTCCTGTAAGACCCTGGGTTTAACTTTACTGTAATCATTTATATGTGTGCAGAGTGCCTATGTACAACTGGTATCTACCACTATACATTCACTGTATGATGGTAATATTGGTCTTAGTATAATGGTTTATATTCAGTTATGGTATGGTGTATGGTATGATATGGTGTATTTTGCAACTTACTGTACAATATGAAGAGGTCAACCTAAATAACTTCAAAATCAAAATTCAGGATACTCGGCAGGCCTCATCAATATTTGAGTCTACACAAACCTTTCAAAGTTTCAATGAAAAAGTTTAAATAAACCTAAAAAAATTAGAAGATAATATTGTATCTATTCAAAAATTAAGTGCCAGAAAGATTCCTCGGATAACAAGTCAGAATATGTATATTATCGTTGATCAGTTTAATCATGGCAATTGTAATTATAATAGAATGAAAAAATTCATCCTGAAAAGAAGTCATTCAAATCAATACAATGATAGAAACATCAATTATGTGAGTTTTGACTGTCTGGAACTTTGACACATCAGGTATGTCAGATACTGATTATAGTACGGACCAATCATGCGGGACCTCAAGGGACCTAATGAGAATGGAGGAACATCCATATACTAGGCAACAAGCTGTTAAATCCAAAAAACAAAATAAAAGAGCCGGCAAGAAACACCAGAATTGTTGGCAACAGAATATAAGGCACAAACGCTGTTAACAGAGCTTGCAACTATTTGTACTAATGAAAATGATAAGATGTCAGTTTGAATGATGATGATATTCTGAATTTATTTTCCTGGTACTGTCAAGGAACTTTCACCTTTTTGATACTATAATAGACATCAGTCATTTTACTAGGGTATTGACTGTGCGTAGGATTTTCCATGACATTAATTCAGCAACAGCGGAATCTATTCTTTATAGCGTTTATCCAGGGAAGTGTTTAATGTTATGAGATCTAACAGTATTCTAAGATCCTGAAAAGAAAAAATTATAAATTAATTAAAGAGAGTATCTAATTTAGACACTGTGAATCATAATATTCATCAAGTGAGTTTTAATGTCCCTAATCCACACTTCTTTCTGATTAGGTTTAGGGTGGATGCTTTGGATAATTTCCAAGTAGTGATGGAAAGGAATTTTTGCTCCGGACCATGGAGGCGCTCGTTTCTTTGTACCACGGGGTCGCCATTACTCACCTTTCCCTGTTCATGCTCCAGTCCTGCTTGCTGTCTCTGGCTCCCAAGGATGCACAGGCACTGACACTTAGAAATTTAAAGGGCCAGTGCACTGCTGTTTTCCAATGGACCCTTTACTGCATCACTTTCCCAAACGGTCACCACCAGTATAAAGGTGTGCTTCCTAAAGGTCTTACTTATTTACGTATATGCTATCTGTATTCTGACCCATAGCTATGACCATGACTATTCTCAGCCTGCCCTGACATTACTGCAAATGACCTGACCACATTTTTCCTGCCGCTTACCCTGACCTACCGCCCGACCACTGACCACGACCTCTGGTAACACACTGTACCTTCGCTGTTACCACGAGCGGCCACGTCAGGAGTAGCGACCTGGGAGTCTCCCACAGAGAAGTCCAACCTGCCTTGTGGTAGGCTTTGGTGAATTCCGAGAGGCTCCTTAAACTTATTTACTAACTCATAACTTTTTAACATTCAACCAGGTTTTTTACTTACTAATCTAGGGAGTCCGCACGGGTGCAAAGTTCTCCTCCTCTCTGGCCATCTTTCCATGGCCGTTTGGAAGGAGAGCTTCAATTTTTTTTCACCCAACAATCCCTATGATGGCCATATACAGTATTATGACCAATATATAGACAGACAATCTGTTGATTGCTTGGATGGAGGATGCCCTGAATATTCAGGCACATCAATGATAACTTGCACAATCTAAAATCACATCTCACAGTGATTCCATTTCAATCACATTTTTAGACATTTCATATGCCATGATAGATAACATGGTGGTTACTGTATTATATTGTAAAGAAATGGCAGGTAATATAATTCTCCAAGCTATCAGAAATAACCTGAAGCATATGATTTATTCTATTTCCATTGGAGAGTTTCTTAGCGTGAAAGAAACTTGCTCAGATGATGCTACTGTAAGTACATACTATGAAAAAACTAAAAGTTGGATATGTGCTAGGAATTATTTCAATTGCAGTTTAGATTTAAAAAACAGGGTTAAATGGGAATTTATGGAATATTAGCGATATTAACTTATTGTCATATTCTGTTACTTTTTCAACAGTATATAGCAACCAATATACTCAGGTTATAGATTTGGTTTATAAAAGTCTACCAATATTTCAGGATTCTGTGGCAGCAGACATTTTAAGAGATGGTCCCAAATTTGTCTCAACGTGGGGCAGATCTCTGGGTTATGTATAGAGACACAGCGTCCTCTTCAACTTGGTTATCTCTAAAAGGCAATTTTAGATGTGGAGCTAATGGATACAGTATGTGTAGATTTACTAACAGTTACAGAATTTTAATTCCAGTCATAATCATTTTTCTTTTTAACATCAGGGATTGTGTTAATTGTAACAGTGATTCTGTTACGTTATCAAATGCAAGATTTGTAATTTACTCTGTGTAGGATGCAAGATATACAGTCTCAATGGTATTTATGAGCATATTTTGCATGCTAAAAATCCCAATTATTTGAATGTGTCTGGAGCATCAAAGCACTTCTATTTAATACATGGAGGTGATGTGTCATCGATTATGTTTTTTGGCATTGAGAGGGTTAAATCAGGTCAGAGAGGAGGAGATGCATCAGAAATTGCTTTACTGCAATGCTTATTGGATTTTTAAACTTAATACCCATATTCCTTTTGGTTCCATTCTAAAACTGATTTGTTGTATCACTATTGATAATGTTATGATTATGGAATTTCTTATGGATATTACCATGGTTGCAGCATATATCCTCGTGCAGTGATACACCCCTGTTGCAGGTTCATTCTATTACGTGTAATATGTCATGATCATGTGATATAGGGCATATTATAGGGTGTGGGTTGTGCCACATTCCGCACAGCGTGCTTTGGGCACACTCGTGCTTAGGGACAGTACTCACCTCTACCACTACTGCTTCCCTGCTCATCTCTGCTTGCACCCCCCAGAGCTGCATGCGCCAGCTCTGTAAGATTTAAAGCACCAGAATGACGGACCACGGGAGAGGTGTCCCTGGGTGTGAACACTAACACTCCCCGTCTGACCATGCTGGTCAAACTCTGAACCTTATCAGATGGCATGTTCTCTGCCTCCGCCTTCGTGGATTATGGATCAGCCAGGAATTTCATTGACGGATCTCTAGCTTCTAAGTATCATCTCCCAGTGGTCCATCTTTTCAAGCCTCTGGTCATCTCTTCCATTAACAGTGACAGCCTGAGAGACTTCATTCAGTTTCATACTGAACCTTTGAATCTCCGAATGGGGACGTTGCACAAGGAGGAAGTAACATTCTACATATTACCCCATTCCTCCTTTGCAGTCCTTCTGGGACTTCCGTGACTACAGCATCATGCTTCAGTGCTCAGTTGGCAAATGGGCAAAGTCACACGATGGGGATAAAACTACCACTCTCGCTGTCTGGTGGCATCCCGTCCTGTACGTACCACTTCTCCACTGACGTCTTCCACTTGCCTGTCGGGTCTGCCCTCTTCTTACTGCGTACTGAGTTCATGGACATCTTCTGTGAGAAACAGTCAGAGACCCTTTTGCCCTATTGAGCCTGTGATTGTCCTATTGATCTCCTGCCTTGGACTACCTCTCCTCAGGGCAGAGTTTACCCTTTGTAAATGCATGAGACACATGGTAGCCTATATAAAGGAGAATCTTCAGAAAGGGTTCATTTGCAAGTCCTCCCCTTCATCTGTCTTACTAGAATTTGTTCATGAGATCTTCAGAGACCTCCTGTACTTATGCATTGTCATGTATCTGGATGACATCCTGATTTTCTTACCTACTCTTAAAGCTCATTATGCCCACATGCACCAGGTTCTGAAACACTTATGGACTAATCAACTCTATGTCAAGCTGAAAAAATCTGCCTTTGAACAGATCAGTTTGCCATTCCTTAGGTACATTGTCTTCAACAAATGACTTCAGATGGATCCTGCCAAGTTGTCTTCCATCCTGCAATGGCCACAGCCTGTCAGCCTATGGGCCATAGAACACTTCTTGGGATTCGCCCAACAATTACCTGCAATTTATTCCGCACTTCTTCACTTTGGTGGCATCTATAATGGCGTTCACCAAAAAGAACGGGAATTCCAAGTGTTGGGCTCCCAAAGCAGAAGAAGCATTTTCCCATTTGAAATCTGCCTTTGCCTTGGCTCCTATCTTGTCTAGATCCGACCCTGAGATGCCCTTCTTCCTGGAAGTGGATGCCTCATCTTTGGGTGCTGGTGCGGTGCTTACACTGAAGACCCCCAAAGGCAAGAATATCACATGTGGCTTTTTCTCTAAGACTTTCTCCCCTGCAGAAAGAAACTACACCATTGGGGATCAAGAATTACTGACCATTAAATTGGCTTTGGAAGAATGATGCCATCTGTTGGAAGGGACTTATCAACCAGTCAACATATACACGGAGCACAAAAATCTGCTTTACCTTCAGACGACTCAGCGTCTAAAACGCTATTCGTTGGGTACATTGTCTCTGACAAAGGACTTCAGATGGATTCTGCCAAGTTGTCTTCCGTCCTTCAATGGCCACGGCCTGTCGATCTACGAGCTGTACCAGACTTCTCAACTGTGGTGGCGCCTATAGTGACTATCACCAAGAAAGCAAATTAGATGGTCCCTTTTCTTTTCCAGGTTCAATTCTACTTCAAGACTGATGCTCTCTCACGTGCTTTGGATGTGGTAGGCCAAGCATCCGCCCCTCAGCACATACTTCCTCCCAAATGCCTGATCTCTGCAACACCCATTGAACTTCAACCTGGTCCCCCAGGGAAAACATTCAAACCCCCTACTCTAAGAAAGATAATTTGAAGTGGGGACATTCTTCTTTTTTGGATGGGCATTCTAGAGTTTGTAAAATCTGCATGCTTATACCTCATCATTACTGCTACCCTAATCTGGGTCGTTATGTCAAGGACTTTGTTCTTTCTTGTACCACGTGTGGCCGCACCAAGACTCCCCGTCACAAACCTGCTGGCCTTCTGCAACCCTTGCCCATTTCGGAGTGACCCATTTAGCCATGGATTTCATTAATGATCTTCCCCTCTCCTCAAATAACATCATCATCTGGGTGGTTATGGACCGCTTCTTGAAGAGGTCCACCTTAATACCATTGCCCAGTCTTCCTTCAGCTCCTCAGCTCACTGGTCAATTCTTACGGCATATTTTCTGCCTGCATGAACTTCTCCTGCAAATTGTCTCGGACTGGGTAGTCCAATTTGTGTCCAAATTCTGGTGAGCACTCTGTAACCGTTTTAAGGTGAAATTGGACTTCTCCTTGGCTTATCACCCCCAAACTAACAATCAAGGGTGAATCCGGTTCTGGGAAATAACCTGTGCCATTTTGTCTCAGCATCATGGGCGGGATGCTCATATGACCAGCTGGAGTCCGACTTGTCCGAGCGTTTATTAGTGTTCTGGTTTTACAATGTATCTTGACCTCTGCCTCTGTCCTCTGACCACGTTCTGCCTGCTGCCTGCCCTAATCTTCTTGCCTGACCCTGACTATGAACCTGTTTTACAATTCTGTACCTCACTACACCTTGGACACCACAGCAAGCAAGTCGCTTCAAGGGTAGCAACCTGGGGGTCTCTTGCCACAGCAAGCCTAACCCGCCCTGGGGTGGGCTCTGGTGAAAACCAAGGACCCCTTAGATTCCACTCACTGACGTGGCTTACACCACCATTTGTGGTGGTCCAGTGGATCTACACAACAGTGGTCATTACAGTCCACACACCAGTGGCCGCTACAATGTGATTGGTTATTGATGTGTATATCAGTATTTTTAGCATGTCATATTTTTTTTAATGCTATGATTAACTCCTTGACGACCGGCCGGGGCGGGTCGTTCGTCTACAGCGACGTCTTTTGGCGCCACAACTCAGTTGGCATCGGGGCTGTACTACACAGCCCCGATCGCAGAGCATCTCCTACGAGCACCGGGGAGTGGAGGAAACCTCCGCAACCCAATGCTTTAACCCTTTGATTGCGGCAGATCGTTACCGCAGCGCAATCAAAGGGTTCCCCTGCTCTGTCGGGTGATCGGAACACCCGGTCACCAGACAGAGCTCGGGGAATGGCTGCACAGTCAGCTCTGGGGACCTAGAGTGGCCCCAGAGCTGTCTGTGTAACAGGCCAGTGATCAGGACGCACTGTGTGCTGTCCTGAACACTGCCTGTGTCAGACTAACACAGATTATAATGTATTAGCATATATGAATATGCTAATACATTACTAAGTGTGAAAAATAAATAAAAAAAATGTAAAAAAGTTCTCCCTTCATGGGATTTAAAAAAAAAGTTAAAAAACAAATAAAAGGGGTAAAAAAGAATAAAAAATAAATAATAAAATAAAAATAAATATTTAATAAAAAATAATTGTGCATAAATTACACACACAAAAGAACCTACACATATTAGGTGACCACATGACCGTAATAACCTGTAGAATTAATCTAACAAGTTATTAAGAGTGAAATATGAATGGTGTAAAAAAAAATGTAAAAAAAAAAACAATTTTTTTTTTAAATTAGAAAAAAATTCTGCAATTATTTATAAGTGAACATCAACTATTCCCCCATAAAGTGCAACTTGTCTCGAATAAAAAGAAGCCTCATCCAACTGCATCATTGCAAAAATAAAAAAGTTACAACTGTTGAAACGCAAGAAAGCAAAAACTTAAAAAATGTTCTGGTCATTAACTACTTTTCAGGCCTGGGAGTTAAGGGGTTAAGGGCATTACATGCCTGAAACCTGTCAATGTTTTTTGTACTATATTATGAAGGTTTTTAAATGGAAACAATATAGAAGAATTACTACTTTTATATGGTGCTTGAGAGCCTTCTTCCTTTTTGAAAAATGGTCTATTATTCAGTCACTGTGAGGTGAAAATATTTGGTGGTATTAGTCAGCCAAGATGCAGTGGTATTATTCAGCAACTATGACCGACATGTATGATTTTTGGCCTCTAGATGCCACTTTTTATGTGCATTATATTAGTGTGGAATGCGCCTGATTTATAAACCCGCTCTACTGCTAGTCATAAATCAGGCGCATTCTAGCACATAAATGTCAATTCTAGCTCAGGTAAACCACTTTGAAAGTGGTTTACCTGTTCCAACAGTAATGTGCCTGGAATTGCCGTACTGAAGCTATAAATCTATAGCTTTGTATGGTTATAGTGTGACCCGCCTCCCGCAAGCCCTCCGAAATCAGGCGCATTACAAAGTGCTGCAGGGGCTCTGTAATGCGCCTGATATTGACATGCGGGAGTTTTAAATCGATAGCAAACGGGGCTGCGCTAGATGTTGTTGAAAAGACGCCAGACTTCTGGCGCAGCCCTGTTCATACATATTGCCCTATGTGTTGGTGACGTGTGGTAGTATTATTCAACCATTTTGTGGTAGGGATATGTGTTCATGTTACGGTGGTATTTGGTCTTCGTGGGATTGTAGGTAATATTAGCCTTGAGATTCTGGTTTTATATAGCAGTGTTATTTGGTAAATGTATCACTATTATTTAGTATAGAGCTTTGTGTCATAGCTGTCTCTATATTGCACTGGTTAATGGTAATTCTAAGTGTATTTACAGAAAAAATGGGACATTAATTTCTCAAAAAAACAAAAACAAAACTGAAACACGGCCATACTTAAAGCTCAAAGGCTGGAATGAGACTGAACCCAGCAGAGAGGCAACACCAGCCCCCATGCTACGTAGGAAAAATATACAGGTGCACCCTCTGCTCCCTAGTACTTGTCATGTCCGTGCCATTTGGCCCTGGTCGCCGGCTACAGCCGCTGCGATTATAACTGCGGCCTTGCCGCCTTTGTGTGAACACTTCCCTGTAGCCTTGTACCTTGATTGATTTCTGGTCGACGCCTTGGCCAGAAATCCTCCAGCACTTATAGGGGTTAATCAGCTCCTTGGATTGACAGGTCCTTCCACCTATCCTAGCTCCTCTACTTCTACCCCTTTCCTATATATAGCCGCTGCTTCCTCTTCTCTATGCCTGCTATATTGCGTGCCTTTATAGTTAGCCTGTCATATTGTTGTTTCTCTGTGCTGTTGATCTCTGCTTGCTTCTGGTTTCTCCCTTTGCCTCACGATTCTGTACCGCGCTGCCTGCCCCGTTATTGACTTGGACTGTCCGACTACTGGTTCTGTGTTCTTTGTTTTTGTCTTTTGGCTGTGCCGCTGCTCAGTGTAGCCTTCGTCTTCTGGTTGGGGCCGGCCTGTTAAGGAGTCGGGTTCCCCAAAAAGGCAGGGACAGAGGCTGGGATCAGTGTCAGGGCCCCACTTGTCCGTGTTTGGGTGTGTCCCTGACTCCCTAACATTATAGCAGGCCTTTTTCCCAAAAATTCCCCCGGCGGTTCAGGATGAACACCGATCTATCGGTTTCTGACCGCTTGGACGAATTTAAACTACCCAGTTTCAGGGCATGCAGGTCTTATGTCCCAGATATCGCTTCGCTTGGGACGCCATGTCTACCCCAGCCCCTGATCCAGTCGTCCCATCTGTACCCACACTTGCTCCTGGGGCCTCTGGGACAATACTTGCATGCAACAATCCTGACTGCTTCGTCGGTAACCTTTGATAAATTTCGGACCTTCCCGGGAATCCTGCCGCCTTTTTTTGGGTTTTTTCCCCAAATTTTTCCTCTGAAGCTGAAAAAGTGGGGCCATGGCGGTGTCACTCCTCCAGGGACCCCCCCACAGGTGTGGGCACTAGACATAACCCCGAGGCCCGGAATGGCGATCGGTGGACAAATTTTTTCTAGTGCTGGGACGGGATTTATGATGACCCAACCCGGGCGGCTTTAGCTGAAAACCCATTTTCCTGTCCATCCAGCAGGGCGCCGCTCGGTTTAGGATTACTGCTCCGAGTTCCGCCAATGGAGTTCAGTAATTGGGGGGCCCTGCCCAACCCCTCAAACCCTCTTAGACAAGGGCTGTCCGAGGCGATGAAGGATGCTATGGTCAGCCATCCTTTTCCCGGAGACTTTAGGGATTTAAATGACTTTGGATATCTCTATTAAACCGGAGGGTGAGGAGAGACGCAGGGAAAGGATTGGGGGGTCCACTGGGCAGTTCAGGGCTGACTCTCCTGCCAACCTTTCTCTGCTGGTTTTCCTACTTCTCCTCCACTTCCTCCGCCATCTCCTGCTTGGGGTGCAGGAGAGGAACTATGGTATTGGGTTTCACATCGGCAGCTATCAGAAGGAAACATCGGGTGGAAAACGCGTTGTGCTTCTACATTGGAGAGTCCGGTCATTTTCCTGGGGAGCTGCCCCACCAGGCCAAGTCTCCGTGGGAAGCAACAAACCCTTTGAGAACGTCGGTAGGATAACTCGGGCGTACAGGTACCCCCTAACTTGGATAACAAGCTTTCCTTGCCTGTACTCTAATCTTCGGGGCTATGTGTTTTGCTTGCCATGCCTTGATCGTTTCAGGGGCTGCCTTTTAAATTTTTTATTATCATGGCAGTGGCTAAAGCCTTAGGTTTAGAGCAAATTTCCCAACTATGTTCTCCCCTTTTTGGTTTCAGGCGCAGATTCTACCCCCTAATGGAGGGAAGGATACGATACCGAACAAACCCGAAATAACCCTGAATGTTGGATGTTTGCATTTGAACTACTGTCTTTCTTTGTCATGGAGGGACTTACCATTGGACATTATTCTAGGGTTACCCTGGTTACGCCTCCATAACCCGGTGTTTGATGGAGGACTGCTGAGTTGATAAAAGGGGGGAACTCATGTGGTGTTTCATTTGAAAACTGTACAGTCTTTGGTATGCTCCATAAACGATAACCATCCCATTCCGATTTTGTCTCTGATTTCAAAGACGTCTTTGATGAGACCGTTGCGGACCCCCTTTGCCGCCGCATCGGCCTTATGACTGTGCTATAGATCTCGTTCCGGGTGCGAAGTTGCCTAGGGGTCGTATCTTTAACTTAACCCAAACAGGAACGAGAATCTATGCGTCAATATATTAAGGAGAGCCTGGAAAAGGGTCATTTACGACCGTCTATCTCCCCGGTAGGAGCTGTGTTTTTCTTTGTCAAAAAAAAAGATGGAGGCCTGCGTCCTTGTATTGACTATAGGGAGCTCATTAAGAAAACCCAATTAAAGACCAGCATCCACTTCCCTGACCCCGGGATCTTCATAAACAGGTTGTGGGCGCCCAATGGTTCCCCAAAAGTCGACCTTCGGGGGCGTACAACCTGATTCAAATCAGAGAAGGGGACAAATGGAAAAGACGGCCTTTAATACCCCGGGAGGGGCTTTTCGAATACTTAGCCATGCCTTTCGGTCTTTGTAATGCACCTCCGTCTTCCAACGATTTGTTAATGACATTTTCAGGGACCTTCTGGTCTTTTTTGTAATTGTGTATCTAGATGACATCCTCATATTTTCCCCGAATTACGATACCCATCGAGATCATGTCAGGGAGGTCCTCCCCAGGTTACGTCAGAATCAACTATGAGCCCAAAATTGTCTAAATGTTTGTTCGGAGGTCCAGGAAAAAAGGGTTCTGGGGTACTATTGGTCCCAGTTGTATAAGAAGGGATTCAAAAAAGGGTTTTTCTGCCATCACTGAGTGGGTACGGCCTACCACCTTAAAAGAGACCCAAAAGTTTTTTAGGTTTTGCTAACTATTATCGCAAATTTATTAAGAATTTTTCCCTGATTGTTTAACCCCTTACTGACCTTACTAAGAAAGGGAGTGACCCCCACCTCCTTGGGCACCAGAAGCCGAGCAAGCATTTGTTACACTGAAAAAATGTTTTCGTCTGCAACTGTCTTGGTCCACCCTGACCCAGAACAAAACCGTTTGTTGTGGAGGTAGATGCGTCAGAAACGGTGTAGGGGCCATCCTGTCTCAGGGGACTGAACCTTTTTACCAATTCAGACCCATCGCCTTCTTCTCCCAAAAATTCTCTACCGCTGAGATTAACTATGATATTGGTAAACAGGAATTGCTCGCATTAAATGGGCTTTCGAAGAGTGGAGACCACCTTCTGGAGGGGGCTAGACATAGGGGTAACTGTTCTTACAGATCATAAAAATCTGTTATATCTTGACAATGCTAAGCGATTGAACCCTCGTCAAGGCCTTGTTCTTTACTAGGTTCAACTTTGTAGTAACCTACCGTCCAGGGGCTAAGAATCTTAAGGCCGACGCCTTGTCTCGAAGTTTTGGTATGAGTGACTTCTTTAGAGGAGGAACGGGGAATATCCTTGCTCCGGGAGTAGTCGTGGCTACCCTTACTACAGATTTAGTCTCTGCTATTGGCGAACTCTCAAGGGTCGGTCCCACCCGGATACCCCCCCGGGAAACTTTTGTTCCATGTCACCTTCGTTTGAAATTTTGGAGGAGGTTCACTCCTCCCGTTTTGTCTTGGCAAGCGGGCACCGGATACCTTCTGTCCCGTAACCCATTGGGGGCTTCATGGCAGGTGATGTGAAAGAATTTGTTACTGCTTGTGAGACCTGTGCCAGGGCAAAGGTACCCCGACGCCTCCCCGAGGGATTATTGCACCCCCTCCCCTTGCCCAATAGGCCCTGGTCTCACATCTCAATGGATTTCATCACCGATCTTCCCCCCTCCAAGGATTTGGGTGGTGGTAGACCGATTCTCTAAAATGTGTCATCTCATTGCTTTGAGGAAATTGCCTTCAGCCAAACTCCTCGCTGATTTATTTGTCCGTCAAATTTTACTTAGACTCCATGGTTTTCCTCCAACATGTATCTGACAGAGGGGTACAGTTTGTGTCGAGGTTCTGGAGAGCATTCTGTGGTAAATTGGGCATCTCTCTGTCCTTCTCATCCGCCTTTCATCCCGAGGACTAACTGGCAAACTGAGAGACTTAACCAGTCGCTAGAACAATACCTCAGATGTACGTTTCGGAATGCCAGGAGAGGGGGGAATGAATTTTTGCCCATGGCAGAGTTCGCCCTTAACAATCATGAGAATTCCTCGACCAAACTCTCCCCCTTTTTACTGTAATTAGGGTTTCACCCAGATATTCCGCCGCTACAGGGGTTTCGAATCTAAACTCCCTAGTGTCAAAAGCCGGCCCTTAAGCGACTGTGCACAGTCTGGGCTAGGAGTCATGAGACTCTAGAAAAAGCCCAAGCTCGGGAAATCAATTACGCTAATAGAAAACGCCGACCCGGACCTGAATATGTAGTTGGCGACAAGGTGTGGCCCCTCGACTAAAAACCCCGTCTTCGGGGGCACTACTAAATTCGCCCCGGTTTATCGGTCCATTCATTATCACTTTAAATTATTAACCCGGTATTCTTTCCCGACTCCGCCCTTTCCCAAATTCACTCCGTATCCATCCGGTATTCCACAAATCTCTTCTTTAAAAAAAGTACATCCCTGCTGTGGTCGGTCGCCCTCTTTCCCCATCCCGGTGGTTATACAAGGGGAATTTAGAATATGAAATAGAGCGTATTATCGACTATCGCAGGGTTCAGAATGCACCTCCAATACTGGTGCACTGGAAGGGGTACGGTCCGGAAGAACGGGAAAGGGTGGCGTCTAGGGACTTGCATGCCCCGAACTGGTGACTAAATTTCACCGACCAACAGGGGGATCTAAGGAGGGTCCGTTGGCCCTCATAAAGGGGGGGGGTTTCTGTCACGTTTCCCTTGCCATTTTGGCCTGGTCGCCGGCTACAGCCGTGGCGATTATAACTGCGGCCTTGCCGCCTTTGTGTGAACACTTCCCTGTAGCCTCGTACCTTGATTGATTTCTGGTCGACGCCTTGGCCAGAAATCCTCTAGCACTCATAGGGGTTAATCAGCTCCCTGGATTGACAGGTCCTTCCCCCCCTATCCCTAGCTCCTCTACTTCTACCCCTTTCCTATATATAGCCGCTGCTTCCTCTTCTCTATGCCTGCTATATTGCGTGTCTTTATAGTTAGCCTGTCATATTGTTGTTTCTCTGTGCTATTGATTCTGCTTGTTTCTGGTTTCTCCCTTTGCCTCACGATTCTGTACCGCGCTCCTGCCCCCTTATTGACTTGGACTGTCCCGACTATGGTTTTTGTGTTTCTTTGTTGTTTGTCTTTTGTCTGTGCACGCTGCTCGTGTTAGCCTTCAGTCTTCTTTGGGTTGGGGCCGGCCTGTTTAAGGAGTCGGGTTCCCCAAAAGGCAGGGACAGAGGCTGGGATCAGTGTCAGGGCCCCACTTGTCCGTGTCTTGTGTGCGTCCCTGACCATCCCTAACAGTACTGTTGCAAGCTTGCATATAGTGGCCACTGTATTAACTAATACCTCATATTTGATATATTTTTCCAGTATGTGAATTTTTTTGCCCAACAGTACTAGGGAATAGAGAGTGTCTGTATTTTGTGTTGGACACCCCAAAAATGTTGGGCAGCCCGCCCTATCGAATAGTAGTGGCATAACAGGCTTTGAGCCAGTATGGTGTACCACACATTTTTATAATACTGGCACCCGTTTATCGTTTTATCTATATGCAATTAGAATACCAGCAACCACCTCCCTCATATTTTGAAGGCGTGTGAGTGGTTGTCTTACGGGTAATTTTGCATTTGTGTAGTCTCCCAATGTATTGTACTGTGGCTTTTTTGCATGCTGTGTGAATAGGTGTCGATTTAATGTGCAGTCTGGTTGTCCCCCTAGTGGTGAGGTGTGTGGGCTACTGCTTAGCAATCAGCTGCACCTGTATATTTTTCCTAAGCATGGGGGCTGGTGTTGCCTCTCTGCTGGGTTCAGTCTCATTCCAGCCTTTGAGCTGTGAGTATGGCCGTGTTTCAGTTTTTTTTTTTTTATTCTAAGTGTAGTGGCAAACATGTAAATAGAGGGAGAAATTTCTTCACCCCACCCTGAGTGCAATTTAACCTAGAAACGGTCCTACCTTCATGTTTCCAGTAGGTTCAATGGTTTTTTTTTGTATGTTTCATTTTTGTGTCTTTGAACAGAGCTAATGTAGCTTGCTGAAAAGCTCCAGTTTTGTTTCACCTGCCCAAAGGACATTCTCCCAGAAGTTTTGTGACTATCTATTTTGATCAATTCCAGTCTTCTTTTTTTAGGATTTGCTTTCAACAGTGGTTTCCTCCTCAGTCGTCTTTTATTAAACCTGCTTTGGCCTTTGGGAAGGTGAGTGGCAGATTTGATTTGATGCTAATCTACCTTGACTTTGGAGTTCACCTCGAATCTCTAAATTGTACATGGTTACCAGTCATACACACCCTACTGGGATGAAAGACCCCCTTCTTGGATTTGAAAATCTTAGCTGAAGTAGATGCTCAGATACCTGCAAAAGCCTGTATTGAGATAACCCATTTAAAGGAGTATTCCCACTTTAGTTAAAGGGGTATTCCCACTTTAAACAATGATGGCATATCACTAGCATATGCCATCATTGTTTGGCAGGCCTAGGTCCTACCTTTGGTACCCGCATCTATCTGCAAAATAAGCCCCAAACCCTCTCTGCTCTGAACAGAGAGGTGGTTGAGACTCTCCTATTCCAATAAATGAGAGTTTCAATTACAGCAGAGCATCGCTGCTCAGCTATACTCAGAACTCCCATTCATGTCTATGGAAGAGTCTCAACCACCTCTCCATTCAGAATGAAGAGGTTTTGGGGCTTGTTTTGGATATAGAGCTATCAAACAACATGGAAACCTGCAAAAAAGCATTTATGCTATCTACAATACATGAAAAAAACTTTGAGGTTCTTAGTTCACATGTTTTGATCAAAACTGTTTAAGCCACCTCCGACTTTCAACGGGACCTCAGTACAGGTGGTCCTTCTCTATTTTTACCACTCATTTGAGTCCAATTCAGACTTCTCATTTGGGTCCTCCGACCTCCATAATCCAGAGAGAGAAAAGCACAAGCCTTATAAGCATACTGCACTGATCCAGCAACCTGTGGAGGTGGGCGGGGTGCAAAAATCCAAAATAGAGGCATCCATTCCACCCTGTATTAGTTAAAAGCAATATACAGGGAGGAATGGATGCCTCCATTTAGTTTTTTTGCACATATATTTCTCTAACTTCCGTCATTTCTTGAGACAATGCTCTCCTTAGCTTCCTTTGGTCCAAGTTTAGTGTTGTACACACAATGATAACAATGAGTACCCTTATCACCCTTTAAATAGGCAGACTGACTGATTTCGAATTTAAAGACACCTTTGATACTGTTTACAGGACAAACCTTAACATGTCCCTATGGTCAAATTATTTTCTTATCTAGGGGTAACATAATTTTTGTCAGGCCAGTTTATAGGTTTTTTTTCTTTTACTTTTTCGGCTACACCACAATTTAATGAAATGTTTCATTTTCTTGAGTAGTTTCATTTAATTTCTTTGACCATAGTGGGTTTTTCTTTCTTTAATGAAAGGGTACCAACAATTTTGTCCATGTGTGTATCTATAACAATATTATGTTTGTGGGAGGCATAGATATAGTATACATTTTTGAGGAATAGTGTGGTTATGTTTATGTGCAATGAAGTGGTATTTTGAATAAGTGTGGTAGCAGTACTATGTATTTTTGCATTATGATCACCTTCCACCTTATGGTAGGAGCAAATTTAGTTAAAGAGAACTTGTCACATAGATTATTCCACCCTCGCTTAGGACAGCACAAGCTAGTGTCAGACATGCTGTTTCAAGCGCTGTGTCCCTTATTCTGTAAATTGCTGGAGTTTTAGAGTATTTAATGCTCAAATCTCGTAGTTTTCAGCCAAAAAAAAGTTCAGCTTTTCATGTAGAATCAGTTTTTTCATAACCCGCCCACCTCACAACTGATTAACCTAACACTGCTCCTGAATTAGCTGGACAGGTGACAGGTTCCCTTTAAGCTCTAGATCTGTGTGTTTGTGTATATGTGTTGGGAGATGTCACATTTAAAAAAAAATGCCTAGATTTTTTTAAAGACTTTTCCTAAGTATCTTTTGCCTTAGCCGCATCGGGTCGCGGTCACACCCATACCTCCTGATCCCCGCTCTCTTTCCCAACAAGTGGCACCGCATCCCACATATCAGAGCACACGCACTCGTGATCCGGATCCCCACATTAGTTACTCCCCTCTTCTCGCACCCTGCGCTATCTGCAGGCCGGCGCCCGCCCCTGCTCCTTAGGATGTGCGGGTGCTGGCTCTGTGAAATTTAAAGGGCCTGCACACTGGTTATTGGGTAATTGCCAATTGCTGACCCTGTATTACCCAGCATCCCCTTGTTGACACCGCCAGTTCTTTAGTGCCCAGTACCTTATTGTGAAAGCGTTCCTGTGATGTTTCCTTATACTGTATACTAGTCCTCTTTGCCTCTGTACCATAATTCTTGCCACCTGCCCTGACTTTCCTGCCTGACCTCATCTGACACTGCAGGAAAGCTGCACCAGGAGTATCGACCTGAGGGTTGTCTGTCGCAGCAAGCTCATTCTGCCTTGTGGCGGGCTCTAGTGAAAAGCAACGACCCCTTGGACTCTTCCTGGTGCTGCTTACACCATCACTTGCAGTTGCTCACTGGATCCACAATCTCAGGTCCTTATAAAAAGAAATACTTTTTAGAATTCTAGCTAGGAATTAGTGGAAATCCAATTTCATAGATTTCTATTACTTAGGTTTTCCTTAAAACTAATTGAAAAACAGCACTAAGGGCAGGTTCATCTGATATGAAACACAGATTCCATGTTGGATTTCTCATTAAGATCCCTGTGTAATCTGATGGCCATTTGTTTTAATGACCAGTCCACACTATAGTTCATGTGGTGAACTACAGCGTAGATAATACACACCATGGATTTTAAATCCATATTAAGGGAAAAAAAAGCAGGTTAATTCATTTGAGTGTATCCTCGTTAGCCCTATTGGTATGGCAAAATCAGAGGCAAATGCCCCCTTTGTGTTAGTTAAAAATCCTCGGCAGAAATCTGAGGTGTCGGCTCGGATTATTATGAGAACAACACATTGGATTTTTTAGATGGGAAAAGTCTGACGTGAACATAACCTTTAACTGTCTTTTTCCTTTAACCTGATATAAATGTAGGTACATGCTATGGCAAAAATTCACTATATTGCTAGTATTGTCTTTGAGTTATTGAAGCTTGCAGTAAAAAAAACAAAATTAATGTTAAACATTATCTTTTCTTTTTCCTTTTATTTGTTCTCTAGTATAAGTCCAACTTACTGAAGCAGAACTTTACTAGATTGTTAAATAATGTTAATATTTTTTCTAAACATCCTAAGATGCTCTTTCCTCCTTTTATTACTACACACCTGAATGTTCTTTACCAGGAATCTGCCCAAACTTCTACTTTTATAGAAACAGTCATGCTCCCTGATCAGTTAGTTAAGGGTATTTTATTACGTAGCGGCACCTGGTTGCTATAAACCCTCTTACATTTTATTGAAGAAACAAGGGTGTACTTAATTTTTCACACACTACTTGTGCTTTTTGGACTTGTGTTTGTTAAATAAATAATAATATGGTGGAATCAGTTGCATGTTGCTGTACAGCTGAGGTTACATTTACCCAATTTTATTTCCAAATTTAACACCCATTTTTTTTTTTAATTACTGTATGCCCTGTTATGTAAAGCCATAAAATTTAAATTGGGAGTCTACATTCTGTTTCTTGTGATTGTATGATGAAGTTCTATAATTTAATAAAATATGTCCAAGTATTGCACAGATATCAATTTCCTAATATAGTATGATAGTTCCTTAAGGAGTGGGAACATTGCACAAATAATGTACAAAAGGGCAGGGCATTTCAATTTTTAAAGTACCTTTAATGGAAGAGCAAGACTTTAAGCTTTGTGTACACTGGTTCTTTAATATGCAGTATAGTATATTGTCATATTTTTAAGTGGTTTTCACAGGTCATTGAGTTTTGAAGGAGTTGTCTTCTTTATACAACTCCAGTTTGTTAGAAGAGTAAGTTAAAATCTTACCACATGGTATACTCTTTCTCAGAAGTAGTCTGTGGGGAGAACTGAAGAAGGTAGCCAATTTCCCTGCAGCACCAAGACAGAAGAAATTGAGTATTACATAGGCTACGTAGACGTCACAGTTCTCGTCGTGGTCCATGGCACGGCCCGCCATGCGCGTGTCTCTGGTCTGCCCCTGGCCATGCACCTGTTTGCCGCTGTCACACTCCATGCTGCGGTCTTGGCAGGCATGGCTGTCTCTCTGCTGTGTTCCTGTACCCTGACCCTGCGGTCCTGTCTCCATGCAGACCGGTCCCTGCTGTGTCCCATGTTTCTGAGTACTCACCTAGCTATGTTCCTGTCTGTGTCTGCACATGCTCCCGAGGGGGCGTGCCCACCTGCTGGTCTGAATTTAAAGGGACAGTATACCAATTACCTGTCCAATGACCTATGACCTTCCATGATAAAAGGAACTTCCTGCCTTTGCCCTAGTGTCAGTTCCTTCTTTCCATCTGAGATCCTGACCTTATGCTACTGGTATCTTGCTGTTGCTGTGTCAACCCTTGTGTTACTTGCAGTTAGCCCCTGAGTTACCTACATATCTACTCCTGCTGTTCCTGCCATTGCACCATTTTCCTGCTGTTATCCTGACGTTGTACTAGGCTATTACCTGCCTGGGACTATTACCTTACTATTGTTATGAACGTTTTTTAACTGACTCTCATCGTGCCAAGGACTTTGTTACCTGTCTACAGCTATACCTGCTGTGACCCATCACCTCTGCCAATACCCTGTGGCCCTGTCTTGCATGTCACCTGCCACTGCTAGTAGCCTACCATCTACACTCAAGGTGGTCCAGAGGATCTACAATACCCAGCGTTCAATGTGTCAGTACCTAATTGAAACGTGACAATTAGAATGATTGGGCAAAGACATGACTGGTCTTGTAGAGTTAGAGAAGATTATTGTAGCTCCTCTACTACCTATCTGTCTACCTTTGCTTACTACTATTTTTCCGGAAAATATTACTCTTAGGGTTTAATCTGATTAGCATTAGCTTACTGATCTCAATGCTCATTTTGGCATTTGTGGTATTCCTTTTATTTGGGATAATTTTTATGGCGCATTGAAAAACATTACAAAGAAGTAATGAAATGAAATATAACAAATTCTTGTTATTATCACTACTAAACCTATTATTATTTGGTAGCTTTATGACCAGAACGCTAGGAATACTTTTTGGACTCTATTTTGAGAAAACTACCCTAGAACTTTTCTATATTAAAGACCTCAGTAAAGAATTTGTGATGTTGGTTTCATGGGTAATTTCCCCCACAACTGACTGTATAGTAACCTTATTAGAAAATCTAATAAGCAGCAATCTAGAGTACAGAAATCAAACCATGTCCACGTTTTAGACTTAATGTGCCCAGGAGTCAAGTATCTTACATATGAAATTTGAAACAGACTATAGACTACTTAATAGACTATTAAAGATGCAGTAACACTGGATTGCAGAGAACAGAGCTATAATTTTTCTTTTTTTTTCACACTTTATCTGTCAATTTCAGATTGCTTTGACACTAAAATGATTCTGTATAATGAAAGTATTTACATTGCCTTCAAAGTGAATGATAGAAATGATAAACACTTTGTACCATCGGCTTACAATGGAAAATGTAGATTTGCTGAATACAGTAGGAGGATGGGAATGGGATGACCAGCAACAATATCTAAGGATGGAATCACAGAATACTTTTATATGAAATGGACAATTATGATACAATAATTATTACATATTCTATTCCTGAATTAGGCAAGTGCATAGGACAGCCCACTTAATGTTACTGTTCGTTTTTAAATGCATATTTTTTAACTAAACACCTGCATTTTTTAACAATTAAAATACCAGGGCATCACTGTGTTTTGAAAGATTTTCATTTTAGAATTTTTTTTACACTTAGTCAGGAATATAATCATAACTTTTAGGGGCCTCATAGAAATGTAAGGATTAAACCTCTTGCCCTGTTTGCAAAAAAATAAACTTTAGTAATACAACTAGCAACAGAACTGAATTAGAACCAAAGGATGCATAGCAATGTCACATAGCAGATCTTTTACAGAAAGAAGAAGCAAAATGTTATGGCGAGAAAACAAGAGAACATAACTGTCTTTTCGGTCGTACAAATATCAGAGAAAATGACGGCACTCCTTGATTTTCGTGCATAGAATACAAAATTTTGTTCAACATCAACATGAAATCATGTTATAAATTCAAATAGCAGAGGCTTTCCAAATCAGCAAGTCCATAAATCAAAATATAGGCATTATTTGAATTAATTCAGATGATAACTTAGACGTTTTGGTTAGAGGTTGACCTTCCTCAAGTCACACCTGGAAGAGAAGTAAAAATGTAAACAATAAGTTTATGGGGAGGGTGATGGTGTGAAAAAGAGCAAAGAGTAGCAGGAGAGAGAATAAAGGGAGGAGAGAAGATCAGAAAGGCACATGTGCATGTCAGAGGAGCGCATAGCGGGAAGAGAAGGTCCAGATAGAGATGAATATAGAAGACACTAGAGAAAAGAATAGAGGGAGCATAGGGTATCGATAAGACATAGTAGAGGACAAGGAGAACCTTGGCTGTAAAAAGAACAAGAGGGTAAAAGGGAACAGAGTAAAAGGAAAGCGGGCATAGCCCGAGATATGTACAGGAGAGAATAGCAGATGGGAGAGTCAATGAAATAATACTGGGATCGAGACACAGTATAGAGTAAAATAATATGCTAATATCATGTACGAAAATAGACTAAATTTGTAAGGTTACAATGGTGACAATAAAGGTAGTCTTAAAAATTAGAGGCAGTCCTGTGTTTTTAAAATGTGGTGTGAAGAGCCTCTGCTATTTGGATATGTCACATGCTTTCACGTTGAATAAAATTTGCATTATAAACAAGAAAATTAAGAAATGCCATGGCTTTCTTTATGATACTTGGACTATTGTAAACTATTTCCACTGAGCACCCTGACCTCATTTACTGAAAAGCATGCGGATCCTGCTTCTACCATGGATATTTATTCTGTCAGACACAACAGCGAAATCTTTGTGTCCCTGAGTGGCCACTGTTATCCTAATAACCTTATAGCACCCCGTTTAGTTGCTTTGGCTGTATGTGTGCATGATACTTAACCTCTTAAGAACCAGTCGCTGTTTTTTTGTTATGTTCATTTTTTTCCTCCATGGCTTTCCAGGGCCATAACTATATTATTATTCCATATTGATAGACATAGGAAGGCTTGTTTTTCAATATTGCCATTGACTGTACCATCTAATGTACCAGAAACCCCCCCCCAAAAATCTATGTTGGATGGAACGTGTTTGTCACGGTCTGTGTCGCGCTCCTGTCCTTCGCCGCGGCCTTTGCTTTCACGGTTTTTTTGCCCGCCCTGCTTGCCCCCTGCGGTTGCTTGCCTTTTTTTCCCATACGGCCATGCTGCCCTCCATTTTGGTGCTCCCCTATTCCTGTCTCTATAGAGGGCGGCCGCCCTTTTCCCTTCATTTTATTCCCACAGTGTGCAGGGGGGTTGGGTTCCCTACCAATCCCCTTCCCCTGGGGGTTAATAAGCTGTTCCTCTAAACACTCCCTGCCTATCCTTGTTGTGTCATGTTGTCTCTTGTTGTGTCTGTTGCGTGTGGTTTCTGACTTTTTTGTTAGCAGTTTGGTGGCACACGCTGTTTGTTTGTGTCTTGTGGTTTCCTCTTTTTTTGGGTTGTCTCATGTTGATCTCCTTTGTCTGTGTCTGTAGTTCCCTTGCCTTGTTCTCTCCCGTGTTTTGCCCCTTCGTGCCTTGGTTCCTTGCCCAGTTTTTGTTTAGGTATCTGCTGGTTCCCGATTTTCTTTTGGGGTTTTATTTTTTGTCTGCCTATGTTTTTTTGCCTTTTGTTTAATCCTCCTGTTTGGCATCTGTTTTGTCCGTCTTTTTTGTACCTGACAATCCTACAGTCCTTTTTCTTTTTCCCTTTTTTTGGTGCCCAGCTTTGGCACTTCTGGTGTTGGTCACGCCATGCTGGGGGGGCTTAAAGGGGGCACCTGTGGCGTTGGGGGAAGCCACCTTTTCCCCCAAAGGCCTGTGAAGAGCCCACGGCCACTTTTTTTAGCCTCCTCGGAGCAACCCGGGGATGGCCAGTGGGGCCACTACCCCTTTTTTTCCCCCCAAAATTACAGGGGTAATAACTTAATTGGCTTTTTGCATGGCTGTTTTTCTTATTCCTCAGTCTAAAAGGAAAAAAAATTACAAGTATTTTTTTTAATTTATTACCTCGCGTACAGTTTAAAGGGTTTAAATTTTTGTAGCAAGAAATTATCGTATTCCTCTTTCAGAAGAAATTCCTCCTTGAATAAGAAAATAAATAGTTAACAAGTAGAAATAACTAACATTAATCTCCAAATAACTTGCTCCTACTTTTAAAAAGTGTTTACAGATGCAAATCCAAGGGCTCAGCCTTTGAAAATGACATTGTGCTTAATAAAATCTGTAAATATACAAAATGAAAGGCAAGTGGCCAAGAAAGCAAAATCCTAAAAATCTTCAAGTATTTAAATGCAAAAATACAAGGACAACACTTGTTGTATCCCTAAATAACGGTAATGTTGAGTTGTTCACTGGAGAACAAAAGAAGTAAGAGCTACTAAATGTTTTTTTTTGCTTTTATATACTAAAGAAAAGAGTAGTGGATGTATGCAGGGCCAGAGTTGACATAGGTGGGACCAGTGATGAGTAGGCAAGTCCAGTGTTCACATAGTTTGAGCCATTGCAGACATAGACAAGGCCAGTGCTGTTAATTTATTGATATATTGATATATTGATTGTTGCCTTCCGTGTTATCTCTAGGCTCAGACTGGCCCACAGAGTAGCAGATGAAACCCCCAGTAGGCTCCTGATCCCTGAGAATAGGCCATGTGCAGTCATCTACAGAATCAACTCCACTGGTGGGCCCCTTGCACCCAGTCTGACACTGGTTATCTCTTTTTAGATCACAAAACAAGTCATTGATAAGAACTGAAAAAAATTGAGATATCTTTCTGTGCTGTGATATCATGGTGCATCATGTGTCAAGTCTATCTTTGCTTCATCTGTATACTTAATTGGCTTAATGTAGGTATGGCTCAAGATTATTTAAATAAACTAAATGTGAGCAAGACAAGAAGAATTCATTAGAGAACTGAACTTAGTTAATTATCTGCCCCTGTTCATTTAGAGATTTGTTGATCCAGTCTGTTTGCCACTAGGGATCCGGAGTAAAATGTTTCATTTTTAGAGCAGATTGGTTGCCACGTAATGGGTATCAAGAAATTCCGGTTCTTTTTATAAGTAAAACATTCCCTTTTTTTATTCAAAGATTCTTCGTTAAAGACATAAAAACCACACAATTCACTGCAGCATGTCTCTATATAACCATAAGTGAAAAATATACTCAAGTATTTCGATGCGGTCAGTTAGCCGTTCATACAGGGTATTGTCCCATATTTAAAGTGCAATCTGGAGACACTGGTAACCAGGCAAGACAGAAGCACAGCTTGCTATGCAACATTTCTTCAAGGGTCCTCCTTCAGGCATGTGTGCAGTGAGTACCAACCTCCTTAAAAACAACCACATTAACCCTTACTTTACAGGAACATTCTGAGATTGAAATTCTCATTTAACCCTTTAGGTACCATAGCCTCAAGTAATGATATCCAATACACCTCTCTCCTTAATATTTAACTGTGTAGCAACTTCACAATGGACTTGTTCTAGTACACACCAGCGTAATTCACATATGTTATGTCGTGCTAGTGCAAAGTGTTTGGCGACTGTAGTTTCACCAAAAGATCTTTTTTCATCATCTTCTTTAATATGACACTTTTGTCTAACATACTGCATTATCAATCTGTCTCTTAAACTGCCTAATAGCTGATCTATGCTCTTTGATTCTAATATTTACCGCTCGGTTAGTTTTTCCTACATATATACGTCCACATGGACATTTAATTATATAAATTACTGCACTGCTATTGCATGTATGGAAGCTTTTGATTTTAACTGGATGACCACGTGTAGGATGTTGTATCTCTTAGCCCTTGATAATTGCTGAACAATTCTAGCATCGCCAGCAAGTGAATGTCCCTGTCCTAGTAGATCTCAATAGCGATAGCGACAGCCTTCTCCCATTACTTCTAAGATCTGAAGTGACCAATTGTTGACCTATCATTCTACCTTTATGGTAAACCCAGCGAGGAAGCTCTATAAATAGGGAGCCATATTTTTCTTCTGATCGCAAAATTTTCCAGTACTTGATGATCGCCTGTTTAATGATACTTGCATGTTTCTCATAAACAGATGTTTATGTAAACCTTTATTCTTTCTTTTTCCGTTTAGCCTGTAATAAATCAGAATGTAATATGTCAAAAACCTCCAATCCCACCTTCCTAAGAATTTCCTCATTGTACCCCCTTTCTACAAATCTTTTAATAATGATCTCCATATGCTCAAGATACTTCCCATCGTCAGAGCATATTCGTTGTGCTCTGATAAACTGCGCTTTATACAAACCTTTAAATATTTATGGCGCATGTTGACTTTTCTGATGGAGTATGTTGTTACAATAAGTTTCTTTACTATGCAGAGTTCATCAATTTTAATGACCCTAACATCTAAATATGCAATGGATGTAGTATTTTTTGAAGCAGTGACTTTGATCACGGGATGTATACAGTTTAGATATGAGATGAAGTGGTCCAGATGTGGCTCATCACCAGACCACAGCAGGAACACGGCATCCACATATCTGAACCACAATACAATATTCTCCCTAAATTCTGAGCAGAAAACATAAGTTTTTTTCAAAAAATATCATAAACAAATTTGCATAACTTGGAGCTACTGGAGAACCCATAGAGTTCCTCTGTAGCTGCAAGTAAATTTTTTCCCCAAAACTAAAAAGTTTTTTAGTGAGAACTATCTCCAACAATTGCATAATAAAAGTTATGTCTGTTAGACAGTTCAGCATTAAAGGGGTTTTGCCATAATCTCATTTCATACCTCCTGCATCCAGCTCTCTAGCTTTGTGTGCTCAGAAGGAGGCGTGTGTAATTTTGTTTGAATTGCTTCTTATGTGACCCTGCAGGATGACATCACCATGCCTTTCCTCTCTTTAGTCAAAAAAAGGTCTGTTTATGTGTAGAATTGTAAGTAGCTACATTGTAGCTCAGAGATAAAATTTTTGCCTCCAGGCACAAGGGTCCTCGGTTCAAATCCCTACAGGAACCAAACCTGTGGATTTTATTTCTCTTTATCAATGCACATACCTCACTGAGGTTTCTTTTTTATTTATTTGCAATGTTTGACTAATTACTGAAGAGTGCAGAGGACAGGAGTAGAATGACAGCACCTGGGGTTTGGACATTCAGTGGCTGCCTGAGAGGAGAGGTGATGTCTGAGCATGTGCGACCAGGACTTAGAAGCTCTCAGCCCTGGTCGTATCCCCTGAAGATGAGCTGTAAACAATGGATCTCTAAAGGAGCAATTAAGACAAAAACAGTCCAGAATTTTTAATAATGATGAATGGTGAAAATTGTTATTATTTAATATACAAACTTCCCACGTCAATTTTACTTAGTGGCAAAACCCCTTTAAGGCATAATGCCTCTCTAACAGCCATAGTTCCCTCATCAAAAGGGATGTTGTTGTACAAAGAGACAATATCTAAAGTAAATAACCAGGTAACTTGTGTATAGTCTATACATGAAATTGCCCGAAGAAATTGTCCTGTATCACAAAGAACATGAGAATCATTTTTAATCATAGGTAGTAGATAACCGTCAATATAAGCTGCCAAAGGTTCTAGTAATGAATCAATTCTGGAGACTATCGTTCTCCCTGGCGGTGTTGTCAAAGATTTTGTGAATCTTTGGTACTAAGTACAATATAGGTATTTGTGGATTATCCCTATTATCGAAATACTTGGGTATATTTTTCACTTATGGTATATGGAGACATGCTGCAGTAAATTGTGTGGTTTTTATGTCTTTAACGAAGAATCTTTGAATAAAAAAGGGAATGTTTTAGTTATAAAAAGAACCAGACTTGTTTTATATTCATGTTGTTTATGGGATGGGAGGTCCCTACTTACCAGTTGTCTCTAGGATTACTCAAGTTTAAAATAACTTTCTAATCTGGGCCAATTTTCTTCATGTTGCAACCATGTAGGTTTCCTACCTTCTTCTGGATCAATAAGGAAAATGGTTTTCTTTAGCTAATTGTTATTCTCCCCTTTATCTGTTCATTTTGCCCATGACTGAACTTGATAGATACGTTTTTTATTGTACAAACTATGTAACTGTAAACAAAATTGACAATTTTTTGTTATCATTTGCACTGACAATAAAGGGCCACATGTATGAAAATGGTCTAGGTCTAAAATTCACTTTGTTGCTCATAGCCATCAATCAGGGTTCACCTTTCATTTCATATAGTGCTCTGAATAAATGAAAGGGGTGCTCTGATTGGTTGCTGTGGGCAACAAAGTGAATTTTAGACCTAGACCATTTTCATACGTGTGGCCCAAAATGTTTCACTACACAATTTAATACTGACAGCATAAACGTCATGCATTAAATCTAAAGAAAAACATGATCAATGAAAGCAAGCATTCTCAGAATTTCAATTGGACTTTGCAACCATAGAACCAGATAACCAGACTATACAAATAAACAAAAAATATGTAAATGCAAAAATTTTGGCTGCAGTGTCAAGCTCTGTAATACTACCAATGCTACTGTGAAACCTTCTCTCTCTTCGATCTAAAATATAATTAAAAAAAAGATTATTAAATGAATTTGCACAAAAAAGTCTATATACCAAGATAAAACTGTTACATGAAAATTTGAGAAAACTAGTTAAACTTTAACCAAATAAACTAAAACAGGCTTTTATGTAATAGCTTTTTAAGGTAGTCCTGAAATCCTCCCTGCTGCCAATGCACATCGTGCTTGCAGGCGCCCGAAGCAGGGTTACCAATCTCTTATTCTGTTTTGTTCAGAGCAACTGGAGCCAAAATTAGATATTTTGTATGAACAAATCTGAAAACCCCAAAGGAATGATAAAGATAAGTGATATTTGTCTGTACCTCAGATAAACACATCTGCAGCATTTACTGTGAAATGTAAAATGATAATGATTACAATCACAATAACCTGCACAAAGACATCAAGCTTCAAAAACATCACAGATGCATCTCTTAGTTATTACAAACTCTTGCAAAATTCCTCTACTTTTATAGTCTGCTGGCTTTAATTTACAGATGGTTGGCAGCTTTGGTCTCAAGAAAAGGGGATCATATTTTTATTAGTAGTTATAGAATTATAACAATTTTTTATGTAATAACTACATAATTTAATAAGGAAAATATGTTATAGCAGTTTATTGTTTTAATCATTTCCATACAGATATAGTGTTACTGTATTGGTATATTTTTAATAGAAACAAAGGAGAGATTGTAAATATTTAGATTCAGAGTAGTGATGATTTACAAACATGATTTGGATTTCCTCATTATTAGATAGTGAAACAATACCAGCAGGAGCATCTTAATGTTAAGGAGGCTTTGCCACCACAAACATTGACGGCTTATCGATTGGATATGCCATCAATATCAGATCAGTGTGAGTCTCACTTCTGGGACCTGCGACTATCTCCAAAAATGCCTTGTTTTGAGTGGATAAGTGGCCACACTTGTGCAGTTACTCTCCATTCATTTCACTACAGGTTCTGAGTACAGCCAAATGCAACTGATCACCTGTACTCAGACCTCCCATTGAAATGAATGGAGAGTGACTGCGCAAGTGGGGCCACTTCTCTATTCAGAACAAAGCGTTTTAGGTGCTCATTTTGGAGATAGATGTGGATCCTAGATCAGAGAAATGCAATTATTTGACATTAATGGCATATTCTAGCAACATGCCATTAATGTTTGTGATTGCAAAATCTCTTTAAGTACAACATTTAGCTGTAAAAACTGGTGGTGCCATGTCTTTGCCTAGAAGAAGACAGTCTTCCTAGTGTCCAGCAGTATAACTGAATTACATTGAAATGTATAAAGAGATAGTCCTACTCAAAATGACACTCTACCCAGATTTGATAAGAGAAGCCTTTATCCATCACAAATTGTAAAGTATACTTAAAAAGTTTTTTTTACCATAATTTAAACTGTGGATAGATAATGACTAAACATATTAGAAGTGTAGGTCAGAGAACTGGAACCTGCAGTAGTTCAGAATGGAGAATAGATAAATGGTTGAGGATGTGTGCTGCTGTTCTTTTTACTGTCTATAGGATTGCTGAAGACAGCTGAGTAAAGCACTCTTCTATTTTTGGCAGTCCTGTAACTTAGACTTTGTAAGGACTGGCAGGGTTTAAATTAGATCATACAAAAGAATATTAACAAGGATCTTAGCAATCACACTCTAGTCACCTAACCCCTATATAGATGACACATTTGGATAACCCCTTTAAGGATGAAAGAACATCCAATCAACAATCCCAAGAAAAAAGACCAAAGTTTTTCTGACATGTGTGGAATGTGGCATGCAATTAGCTATGTCATATCTACTTACACTGTCCAGTAAAACTAACCTCCTTTTTTCTCTACAATCATTGCAATATTCTCAGAAAAGATATAACCTATATAACTGCCTGGTTCGAATGGATGACAGAGCATTTAAACATATCAGGAATCAGACTCCTATGTAAAGGGGTTGTCTCACCACAAACATTAGCTTTCAACATGTATGGAATATTAAATCAAGACTTTTTCCAAATACAGTCATCTTTTGATATTACCTTTGACAGGTTTTTCTGGTTATTGTCCTGCTCTCCACTCCTGATTAGACAGAGCAGGGAGTGAAGTCACCAGACTGCATATTGAGAACATAGCGTGTTATCTCTAACAAACAAAGGAGATTCATTACTTTTAATTGTTTACTTAGAGCTCTGAAGCCTTCTCCACTATAGATTACATCTCCTGCAGTCTGTGCAATTAGAAGGGGTTTTTAATGCAAAA
>JAODAL010028566.1:0-53098 GCA_025379985.1 Phyllomedusa bahiana
TGTCATGCGGTATGCTCTTTTCCCCCCAGAGTGCTTTCCCCCATGTAGCGATGTGCTCGCAGCCATTTTTTTTATAAAAAGCACACTTCGTTCCCCCGAAGTCCCCCAAAAATTCGTTTCTTTCAGAACCAAAGTTTTCCTAAAATTCTAAACGAATTTCCCCTTGGGGGAAAATCGATTGCCTTCTCTAGTTACTTTTATTTTAAAATTCAATAATTTGGGGGAAAAAAAGTTGTGTTCAGTTTATTGAAACTATTTTTGAAGGTGCCCTACTGTTAAAAGTAGGGCCAATTTTTCTATTTTGGTACCCTCCCAACTCTTCCCAAAAAGATGTTGGGGGGAAAAAAGCAATGTCTGTTTGTTTTTATTTCAATTTGTAAAGAGAAATCAGTGCCCGTTTTTCATGCATACCCACCTTTCTTTAAAACCCACCAAAATTTGACATAATTTACGTTAAATCAGTAAGGGAGTATAGAGTGGGTGCTTTTTCCTTAGTTTGCTCCTCCCTGCTGGGGTCTAGCGTAATTAAGATGAACCCGAAATCCCATCCAAGTTTTGGAGATAATTCTGATTTGCCCCAGTAGCCCCACAATATCCCATATTTAAACAAAAAAGGGTTTTAAAAGGGGCTAATCGACCCCTGCAACGAAATTATCGGTTGCCAACTGGGCTTAATGAGACCTTTAAGGCTCCCATCTTACTAGTCCTTTACACCCTCCCTGTTTATCAAGGTTTTTAGTAAAGGAACTTACAAAAATTTTTTTTTTATTGCAGAAAAGGTAAAAGAAATAAAAACCCACTAATGTTAGGAAAATTTAAAAGAAAAAAAGTTGAAGGCAATTGTTTTGGGTTTTAAAAGTTAAATATAAAATATAGATTATTTATCCTATCTGGTAAAATGCCAAAAAAAAAAATACGCATTCCCTTCCCATAAATTGGAAACAAAGAAATTAAAAAGGGCAAAATTTTATCAATAAAAACAAAAAAAGCCCTTTTTTCCAAAAAGGGAAAAAAAAAAAGTTAATTTTTCCGAAAAGGGTGCCCCAAAGCCAAATTAAAAAAGTTAAAAGGTTTATTTTTTTAAAAAAGTAGTAAAAATAAAAAACCAATATACTCAGTTTTTTTGCGGAACTGCGAATAAAGATAAAATTTTTTACCACACAGGAAAAATCCTAAGCCCATGTATGAAAAAAACTCTTGGTCTAACTTTCCTTGTTGCCCATAGAACCAATCAGGGCCCTCTTTAATTTCTTATAGTGCTTAAAAAAATAAAGCTACTTGTTTGGGTTGCTGTGGGCAACAAGAAAGTCTTGGGCCTACACAGTTTTCATACAGTCCCTAACTCCCCTAAATGTTGTGTTTGTGTATGTCTTACTTTTCACCCCAAAAAATTTTTTTTTTTGGCTTCCTAGACATTTTAGGGGAAATGGTACGTTTAAAAAAAGTAATTTTTTTATCCTAGAAAAATAATCCCTCATACTCCTGAGATGAAATAAAAAAATTTTTGGCTCTTGGAAGGTGGAGAGGAAAATCCAAATCCCACTTTTTCAATGATATGATTGATGTTATTATGAGTTCCCTGTGTGGTCATTGGCTGTGCATGGAGTATTTGCCAAAGCCCCCAAAGAACTGGCTAGATACCTGGTGTGAAAAAAAGGCAAAAGGAATAAATCTTTTCCCAAAGCCACGCGCTATTCCTTTATGTTGTAAACAAAGAGGGTTTAGCATTAAAAAGCACAGTAGTAAGAGCAAGGCAGTTCGTTGGTATTTTGATTTATTGGGGACCCGATTTTCCTGTTTCCGTTGATGTTTTATCCTTTTTTTATTGGAATGGTGGCGAAGCAAAAATTTTTTATTATTTTTCCTTCGATTGAAAAATTCTTTAAAAAAAGTTGTGCTGCCCGTATAGAGGGACCTCCTCATTACTTATTCCATTGTATGAGCTTACTTTTTAAATTACAGCCATCAGCGAGAATAATGTACCCCGTGCAATAAAACACTGGGATGAAAAAAGGTTTCCAGCTTTGTAAGTCTTGTGACACACACCAAAAAATCTGTTGTGTATCAGTGAGTCTATTTTACAGGCATATGGCCCGGGGCTACAGGAAAACTCATCACAAAATAAGACTAAAACACTTATTGCCACAAATCTCCCAAAACTTGAGTTATAGATTGGGATTTAAGGGATAGTTTGGGCAGTTTAAATTTGCTTTCCTTCTGCCGTCTGTTACAAAACCAAACCCGCACTACTACTTTTTCCATAGCAACCTGTTCAGAAAACATGCAAATCTCCTCAGAGCTAGCCGTTGGGTTCTGTCAGAGGACTAGAAAAACTAAAAATTGGTTATCCAGTAAAAGACTTAAGCAAGATGGCATTAAAATGAAGTACAACATTACTCTTACGTCCTGAAAGCGTTTCTCCGGGAGTCAGACTTTATATTTGTTTCAAATGCTTGTTCTTTTCTTTCTTTTACGCCAAACATTTCACTTAATTGTGGATAAGAGTATTGGGCGTTTATGGCAGAATCTGATGGAGCAGATTCTGAAAGAAGAAAATTGAGGCAGGTTAGTATGAAATATGGTACACTAAAACATAGTCAACGCTACTTATTCTAAATATCTAAACCACAATGCTAAAGTACATTATATGAACCTTATGGGTAGCCTCAGCCTCGTGAACACAAGCCCTACTTAAAGGGGGTTGTCCATAACATACATTTATCACCTATCCACAGGATAAGTGAAAAATATCTCATAGCTGTGGGTCCCAGTCACTAAAATGGGACCCCTGAATCTCTTTTCTTCCTCAATGTGCTTGCAAAAATGTTTAAGCAAAGCAGCATCTATGCTTTAAATACCCTTTATCGATGTACAAAAAATCCAGAAACTTCTGACTCTCCGGAATTAGGGCCCAAAAAAACAAGACATTAGAAGAATGTCATTGCAAATGCTTAGTACATACAGCAGTGTGAAAAAGTATTTGCCCCTCTCCCGATTTCTTAATCTTTTGGATTTTTGTCACATTTAAATGTATCAGATCACCAAACAAATTTAAATATTAGACAAACATAACACAAGTGAACATAAAATGCAATTTTTAAATGAAGGTGTTTATTATTAAGGGAAGAAGTAATCAAAACCTACAGGGCCCTATGGGGAAAGAGTACATCCCCCCTAAACCCAGTAACGGGTTTGGGCCACCCTTGCAGCAACAACTGAAATCAAGCGTTTGCATTAACTCCCAAATGAGTCTTTTACAACGCTCTGGGGAATTTTGGGCACTCTTTCTTTGCAGAATTTTGGTAATTCCCCCACATTAGGGTTTTCCGAGCATGAACTGCTTTTTTAAGGTCATGCCACAGCATCAGATTAAGGTCAGGACATACTTAGGCCATTTGCAATGCCTTCATTTTGTTTTTCTTAAGCCATTCAGAGGTGGCTTTCTGGTGTGTTTTTGGATCATTGTCCTGCTGCATAACCAAGTGCGCTTCAGCTTGAGGTCACGAGCAGAGGGAATGACGTCTCCATCAGGATTTGTTGGTAGACGCAGAATTCATGGTTCATTTATTGCAGAAAACAGCCCCAGACCATCACACTACCACCAACATGTTTTACTTGTTGGAAAGATTTTCCTTTTCTGAAATATTGGCCCCGTGAAAGGGCTTTAACCCTTAAAAAATTTTTCATTTTGTCAATCCACAGAATCTTCTCTCAAAGTCTTGGAGATCATCAAGATGTTTTCTGGCAAAACTAAGAGAGCCTTTTCGTTCTTTTTTCTCAGCAGTGTTTTTTCGTCTTGGAACTCTGCCATGCGGCCATTTTTGGGACAGTCTCTTTTTTTTATGGAGGACATGAACACTAACCTTAAAAAGAGGCAAGTGAGGCCTGCAGTTCTTTGGGTGTTGTTGTGGAGTGTTTTGGGACCTCTTGGATGAGTCATCGCTGTGCTCTTCGGGTAATTGTGGACGGGCCCGCCACTCCCGGGAAAGTTCACCACATTCCATGTTTTCTACATTTGTGGATAATGGATCTTACTGTGGTTTTTTTGAGTCCCAAAGTTTTAGAGATGGCTTTATAAACTTTTCTAGAATCCTTTGGATCTCCCATAATGTCTAGCTTCTGAGGATCTTTTGGTCACTTTGTCAGGCAGGTCCTATTTAGGTGCTTTCTTGCTTGAGAACAGGTTGTGGCAATAATCAGGCCTGGGTGAGACTAGGGAAATGGAATGCGCTCCCCAAAAGATTTTGAGAAAACACAGTTTTTTATGTTTAATGGAGGTGGGCAATTACTTTTTCCATTAATAATTAAAAGCTTCATTTAAGATAAGCGTTAACATTTTGTGTTTACCTGTGTATGTTTGTCTAAATTTAAATCTGGTTTTGGTGACCAACATCCAAAAGATTAGAAGGGGGGCTGTGAGGAAGAATCACTTACTGCATCCCCCACACAGACAGTTCTCTCCCCCCAAACCATCTTAATCTAGTCAGATAAACACAGCTTACCCCCACACAGGACAAAGCTCATTACATGTTAATCAGCACAGCTCTTTTCCCCAATGCTCTGTAGGAAGTCGCCACAGCATGGGGGTCAAACCTTGAAAGGTATCCTCATGTAAAAAAACCTAATTAGCACTGAACAAATGCTGGTCCAAGCTTGCAGATTCAAAGACTTCAATCAATCAAACCCAGTCGGGTCGTCTACGATTTTTAATATCGCAATTTTTATAGGCGATACCGCTCATATCTGGTTTGTATGGCGGGTTCTATCGCAAAATATGAGCTCCCCGCAGCACAGGCCCATTTCCCACGGTTTCCTAAGGGGGGGATTGCATTGGGGACTGAGGTTATCCAGAACCGGGCCTACAGGGTCCATAAGATAAGCAGGATTGATATCCAGGCGTTCAGGTAGGCCCAAACGGTTCTGATGGTACCCACCGGCTCGGTTCTGTGACCAATGCCTCCCTGCACAGTTATTGTCCATTTTTGGGCGTTGTTCAGACACTGCATGACCTGAGTGGGTGGAGTTCATAGAAGACGTCCCAAGGGTGTGTAGGGGGCTGCTCAAGTGGGCTGCCCCTCGCAGATATAAGCGGAGCTGGCTTTGGCTCTTCCTGTATTGATCCAATCGCGAGGGGGGGGTTACCTGAGAGCTGGTCAGTACATCATCACGCAGCAGCCAGGCCACATCTGCCCCGTGCAGCCGTGGCACCAAGCAAAACAAAAATCAACGGTAACTTGACTTATTTTTAACTGGCCTTTTGTCTGTAATTCATAATTGTATTTGACCTCTCTCTGACCTGTTTCTTATTATTATCATCTTTCTGTAACATAATACCCTGTCTAGATGTGCCCTTCAAGGCTAATTAAATCTATAAACTTTTATCCGAGTTAGTCGTCTGATCAACGGCTCCCACGCCTGAATTCTCGGGTCTGTCTATAGTATATAGCTACCCAAGGGTTGGTTACCTGACCCTGTATAGTCGGTAACGGGACCGGTCTTATAAACTAAACGAGCGAAAATGTGCTGGCAGCATTGTTGTTTCCCTCGTGCCAGTGTGGGCAAGGGATTAACTGTGGACAGTATCTGGATGAACCTTGAGCTCCACCTAGGTGGGCAGCGCAACCAGTCGGATACACCACCAAGTATGGCCGTCGTCCTCAAGCGGGCCGGCGGACTAGGCTGTTTTATCATATTGGTGGCAGGCTGGTGGGATCAAGTCAATTAGTGTGTGTGAGTGGTGTCCCGTACTCACAGACACTAAGGCTGCCAGCAGTGGGTTATTTGCTTGAGCTGGGGTCTTAAGATTAACTCAGCATAGACAAAGTCAGAGTGCAAATACAAGGTTTGGGTGCATTAAGGTGTGCAGTTTTTGTGCTCAAGTAGCCTAGAAATGTTGCAGTTGCAAGGTTGGCTGCTCGTGGGCAAGCAAAAGCTAGTAGGCTCCCGGAGGAAACAGTCGGTGTAGTTCGCAGGAGTGGAGCTCGGCCCAGGCCAGGCTGGTGGTCTATGTAAAGGCGAGGGGGAGTGTCCGGCTCGGGCTCAATCAAAGGGAGCCAGTTCACATGTGGTCGAGGCGCAGTGGGCAGCTCACTTTTGTCTCTTTTCTCCTGCAAGCCTGCCCTGGGCTAAGCTTGAGGCTGGGAAACACCTCGACGCCTACAAGGCCCTCCTAGCTGGCTGAAGACAGTCGCGAGCAGATAGAGGCTGGCAGCAGCAGAAACGTCAGGAGCGGGACAGGAGGAAAGTCAACGGGACGTGGACCACCATTTACAGGTGCTACAGCTGGAAAAAGGCCAAGTCCACCCCAGCCAGTGAAGAGGCCTCCTCAGCCAGGTCCAAAGTTGAGGGCGGAGGGACTTTCCCAATGCTGGATAAAGGTGGAGACCATGGACACCTTCCTGCTGGCATTTGAAAAAATTTGCCGCCAGCACATGTGCTGATCGGACAAGTTGGTTCGGTTTCTGTACTCTCGTCTCAGAGGTAAAAGCTCTGGAGATCATTCGGGGACCATGCCAGCGAGTCCCACATGACCTTGAGGGAATCAAGCAGGCACTGATCGGGCAGTTCATTCCTCAACTCCTGAGATGGTACAGTGAAGGAGCTCGGAGTTTGCAGCGGGGTACCTACACTGGGACAGCTGGGTCGACCACATTCGGGCCCTACAGTAGATGCAGTCGACCATGTGGACCTCGGGGCTAAAGATTCACCACCCGTCCAGCAGATGTATGGAGCTCATCGCACGGAGCAGTTTTGTGGAACTGACCTAGAAGTCACTCCAGCAGCACCTTTCGTGACCATGAAGAAACCGCAGTGGGGCCACTGCCACAGCAAGCCTTGCTGGCATGAGCTATGCAACAACATCGGGGGACGGAGAGGCCAGGAAGCACACCAGCTGGAAGAGGGGAGGAAAAATGCCCCGCAGGGGCCAGTTGCCCATACCCCTAAGCCCAGGGGGGCCCCCAGCCATGATTCCACGTCTGTGGGGACTCCCCTACTCTGTCAACCTTTGCATATCAGCCGGGACATTTTCAAAGGAAGCATGTCACCCAGCTCGATCCAGAAGGGCCATCCCAGTCCCCTTTTCCAAGGCCCCCCAATGTTTTGTGTGCTGGAGTGGGGGTGGGGAAGGCCTCCTTGATAACCTACCAACCTAGTCACCGTGGCCGGTCTGGTTGCAATGGGAACTCTTGGGGTCACCGGCCGCGGATGATGACTGTGGTGCGGCCTGAGCTGGTGTCCCCATAGGACATGTTACCCGGACAAGAACTTTGTGCGCTGGTCCGGAATGGGAGTCGTCGGTGTGTCGGCGCTGCCAGTTGCCAGGGCTGTATTTGGACTGGGGTGCCAGGCAGGGAATGGGAGAGTGGAGTGTCGCCGAACATTCCGGTAGTATTTTGTTTGGGACAGACTTGGGGCGGCTGGTAGCCCGTTTTTGGGGCCCCTGAAACCAAGGTATGCTTACCCCACAAATGTGATCATGTCATCCAACCATGTTATATGTTGCAAAACATTGCGCTATTAATATGCATACTGATGAGATTATGGGGCGTGGGTGACATGGTGATGTCCCTCTCCATACTGT
This sequence comes from Phyllomedusa bahiana, assembly GCA_025379985.1. Classification (NCBI taxonomy): domain Eukaryota; kingdom Metazoa; phylum Chordata; class Amphibia; order Anura; family Hylidae; genus Phyllomedusa; species Phyllomedusa bahiana. Next base: position 7,583 of record JAODAL010028566.1, read on the forward strand.
GGAGAGGTGAATTAAGATCAGCAGGCTTGCAAATTGGCAGCAGCGGTGTGTCCAGCTCAGCCTGCTGGGAATGATTGTTGTACTTGTGTGGCATCAGAGGGGGACAAAACAGGGGGGCAGACCGCTGTGGTGGCGGAGCATGCAGGTGTGGCAGGGCTCCAGGAAAGGCCACAGGGCAGGGTCATCCCACAGCCAGGGCAGATCAAGCAGTGCGGTGATGGGAGCATGCAGGGTTGAACGGCAGGGCTCCCAGGAAGGCCACAGAGCAGGGTCTCCCTCAAACAGGATTTCGGGAGGCCAGGTTACCGACAAGCAGACGGACGACACTTATATAGACGCCGAGGGGGAGGGAGCCCCACCTGCGGTTTTGCAGCGGTCGTCGGACGCTGTACACGCGCAGTGGAGGGCCAGGAGCCAGGACGGCCCCTATCAGGGGCCCGACCGGTATCATCTGTGCATAGGACCAGGTTAAGTGCCAGGGTATGGTGAGGGCCATGGAGATAGTCAGTGGAATCGACAGATGACGTGCAGTCTCGTCCATTCTGGCCACGGTCTAGTCGAGAGTTTCAGGCAGCTGTGTAGCGGAGGACCGACAGCCTGAAAGCTCTCAAGGAGCAGGCGGGCACAGCCCACCCTTGGACTCAGACCACACGGCGCGGGTGGTCTGGGGGACAAAGGGACGGCTGTACCTAGTGACGGTCCCGCTACAGGGTTCACGGAGGCGTGGCCCAGGGACCGACGGTTTGGTGGTACCCTATCCGTTCAGGGCTGGAGTTTTTGGGGTTGCCAGCCATGAGATTACGATGGCCGGAACACTAGGAGACATCACCAAGACCAAGGAAAGGCTTGGCCAGATTTCTACTGGCCAAGAATGGGATGATTGTGGCTGCCCACCCTCTGCCGTCTCGCTTGTGACACCTGTCTGGGGTGGGGAAGGCGGCGCCAAGGCCCAAAGCCCCACATGGTACCTCTGCATATCATAGAGAGCCTTTCAGGAGGGGTGGCTGTGGATTAATTGGGAACGCTGGTCCATTCCCCACGACAGCTCCGGGGGAAAACGCTTCTATACCAATGACTGGTAGTAGTCTACGCCACTCGGTGCCACGGAAGCGGTAGACCATGTCGTCCATTCGGGTTCCGACACAAGGTGGCCCACCCGCCTTACTGGAGATTTCTCCGAGTGGGCTTTCCCCGGGACAATGCTCAGTGACTGGGGGACCCAGTTCACTGTCGCAGCTAATGGAGTCCATTTGTGTAAGGCTGATACAGGTGCAAACTTCTGGCGTGGCCAGCCCGTATCTCACACCTCACAGACCTAATGGCACTGTGTGACGCGTTCAATGGCACTCTGAAGCAGTTGGCTTAAGATGTTGGTCGACACCCACTTACGGGACTCGCGACTGAGAGCTCGGTACCTCACCACACCTGCTATTTCGCATGACCGGGAAGTCGCACAAACCTCAACGGGTTTTGCTCCTTCGAGTCCTTTATTGGGTGCGTGTGCGGGGGGAACCTGGCTCTGGTGAAGGAGGGCCTGGGAAGGAGACTTGCAATCCGGAGGTGTCCTGTTCATTGAGTATGTTGTGTGCTCCGTTGACAAAATGCAGGCCGTGAAGCAGATAGTGCACGTTAGGAATATGAGAATGGCCAAGCCGACTGAAGCCAGTGGTACGACCAGTATCCACATGTGAGAGGACCTACAGGTGCGCGGTCAGAAAAGGTGTGGGTCCTGGGTCCCGTACTCAACAGGACAAGCTTCCCAAAAGGGGGGAGGGGGCAGGGCCCTTTTTGGGGGGGGGGGGGCGGGGGGGGAAGGGCCCATATGTCGTGCTCACAAGCAATCTCAAAGCAGTCCGTACCTGGTCACCCATGGACCACGACTCGCGGAAGGCGAACGGACCTAACCACGTGGAACATGATGAAGGCGCATCTATTCGTGCGGGAGTATGTGCCCTTCCGTGTGCACCTGCCCGAGGAAAGTGGAGACTCGGAAGTGGGAACTCTTGGACATGCTTTCCGCCGGTCAGGGCAGGAGATGGGTCCATAGAGAAGTGGAGAATTTGGTGGACGGTCCTGAGGACCAATCGGTCCAGCTGTTGGCAACCTTGCTACCCCTTATGGGCGTGTTCACTATCGGGTGCCCTTGGAATGGGACAGAGTACAGACTCGTACATCACGTGGACTACCGGGGTCCCCCCAATCCGGCAGTTTTCAGCCAATATCGGATCTTCCCCCGAAGTGCCTGCAGCACATGCGTGAGGAGATGTCGTGATGCTGAAGCTGGGGGTAATCAGGCGTCCAAACAGTGCCTGGGCCTCACTCGCCTGTGTTCCTCGTCCCAAGATGGTATCGCACCACCCGGTTCTGCCGTTGGATACAGGTGGCTCAAACGCTATGTCGATTACTGATGCGTACCCAATGACACTCATCGATGACCTGCTCGATCAGTGGCAGGGGCCAAGTACCTGACCGTCATGGATCTGAGCGGGGGTTATTGGCAGGATTCCACCTGAACCGGGAGGCAAAGGGAAACGCTCCTGCCTTTTGTTCACCCCATTCTCGGGCTCGCTCGTACGAGTCCACTGTCATGCCGTTCGGCTGAAAGAATGCCCTGCTACCTTTCTGTGGAATGGTCAACACGTGGCTCCATGGGACTTGTAGGGTTACGCGGCTGCGTACATGGATGGTCCATAGACCATATTCAGTCACACCTGGGAGGATCACCTCCCTAGCACCTGACGCAGGTGCTTGGCCGTATACGCCAAGGCTGGCTTGACCATCAAGCCGGAAAGTGCACAGGCCGCGGCATGAGTGAGGTCCACTACCTGGGGCACCTGGTAGGTGGGGGGCCTTGAGAAGCCAGAGCCCGGAAAGTGCGATGCCATCGCATCTGGCCCACCCCCAGGACCATACGAAAGCAGGTGTGTCCTTCGTGTGGGCACCGATGGGGTACTTATAGGAGGTTGTTCCACACTTAGTTGCCTGGCAAAAGCCCCTGACTGACTCCCAGGAAGAAGTTGCCATCCGCAGTCGATGGACAAACGACTCGCGAGACGGCCTTCCAAGCACTCGTCAGACGCACCTTGTTCCATGCTTCCCCAGTACTACAAGCCGCCGACGTGTCACCCGGCAGTTTATAGTACAAAAAACCGACGCAGTGACTTTGGCCTCGGTTGCAGTGCTCAGTCCAAGGTGCGACACAACGGATCAGGAAATCAACCGTTATGTATCCTGAGCCGAAGGCTTCTGCCGAGGGAAGTTGGCCTATTCCACATGGAAAAAAGAAGTGCCTGGCGATAGTGTGGGCCCCCCCCTGCAGCGGCTTGCAGCCATATCTATACGGGCGGAATTTCATTGTGGTGACGCGACACACAACCCTCTGAGCTGGTTACCACGGCACCGCGCACTCTCACGGAACCAATGGGACGCGTTGCTACGCTGGAGGCCTGGCAGTTTTTCCAAAACAGTACAACTTCCACGACATAAATCTAATTTTGCCTATTTTGGTTAAATTTGTAGCAAAAATTCACCAGTGAAAAAAATAAACAATTAAAAAAATAACTCTTTTACTTGACATTGCCTTTTAAAGAATGCCCTCAAAATGGAGGGACCACACAGCAACAAACACCAAAATTTGTTCTACTAGAGAGGAAGAAAATGCTGGTTCTCTAAATCTTAAATATCCGCAATATAGTGGTACTGAACCAACGGGGTGAAAATTGCCCCCCCTCGGCGGAGTAGTCGCGCCCCAAACAAGCAGCCGGCCCCACCTATTGAGAGTGCCACCCTAGTGTCAGAACCTTAAACAGTTCCTAAAAGGATACCAGCAGGACTCCCCATATGTGCTCATAGACACTCTAGGAGCAAACAATTCTAGCCCACATAAATCATTTCTTTTTAGTCACATATACAAAACAAGAGCAAAAAAATACAAAACACAAAAAAAAAAAACAACGTCGTCTTTTGCATCATTGATCAGATACCTGTGTGATTTGTTCAAGACCCACAAACAAAAACAAAAAAAACAATGTTCCGTTGTATCATTAATGTTCATCAGGACGCGAACAAGGGAACATTTAGCCAACAAAGTACTAAATCACAGCATACATAGACTAATAGCTAAATGATACTTAGGCAATGATATCCTTAATGGTGGTAAATGCCGTCAAGATAATCAATAAGATACAGATTGATGGATGTGTCTGATGTCTCAGTGGTGGACGATACTGCCAATGGCACAGTATCCTTTAGGAAACTGTTTAAAGGGTCTGGATCCTTGGGTGCAACTCTCAATACGGTGGGGCAGCTCCTGTCTGCGCGCGGATACTCCGCCGGGGGGGCAATTTTCACCCCTTGGGTCAGTACACTATATGGGATATTTAGAGTAGAGGGAACAGCATTTCTTCTCTCCTAGGAGAAACATATTTTGGTGTTTGCTTGCTGCTGGGTTCCATTATGGAGGGCATTCTTTTAAGAATATCAAGTTCTAATAGTTATTTTTTAATTGGGTTGTTTGTTTTCTTCCACTGTGAATTTTTGCAACAGTACAACTTCGTCGATTCGCACCACCGTGAAGGGCCGAGACCACGGCACGGCCGAGCGGGTCTGGCCCGACACCTGGGGGAGGGATCAGGTGGGCGCGTGGTGGAGCACCAGGAGAGGCTGCTGGCCTACTAGCGCTTCAAAAGGGGGAGGTGTGAGGAAGATTCATTCACTGCATCCCCCACTGACAGTTCTCTCCCCCCAACCATCTAATCTTGTCGAACACAGGCTTCCCCAACCAACAGGACATGCTCAATTTTACATTTTAAATTCAGCACAGCTTTTTCCCCCAATGCCTCTTTTTAGGAAGTGGGTCCACAGCATGGGGGTAAAAACCCATAAAAAGGGATCCCTTTGAAAACCTAATTACCCTTGAAAAAAATGCTGGTCCAAGCTCGCAAGTTTAAAAGACTTAATTAAATCAAACCCAGTCGGGTTTTCCTCCGATATTTCATATCGTTTTTTTGGGGCGAACCCGCTTCATAAAGGGTGATGGCGGGTTTCATTTTTCCCATAATATGGAGCCCCCGAAAACGCACAGGCCCTTTTTTCCCGGGTTTTCCGGGAAAGCTTTGGGGGATGGGGTATCCAGAACCGGGCCAAACCAGGTTCCTTAAGATAAGCGGGTTTTAAATTCCCAAGGGTGGGTGGCCCAGCGGTTTGATGGAAACCCCCGGTTTCGGTTTTTGTGCCAATGCCCCGGCCGAGTTTTTGCCCCATTTTTGGTTTTGTTCGGGAAACTGCATTGACATGAGTGGGGGAGTTCTTGGGCCCCATCCCAGGGGTGTGTAGGGGGCTCCCAAAAGGGGGCTCCCCCCTCGCAGATAAAAGCCGGAGCCAGGTTTGGCTTTTTCCTGTTGACCCAAGGAGGGGGGTACCTGGGGAGGGCCTGAAACCCTTAATTCACGCAGAGAAAGGGCCCCCTCTGCCCCCGTGCCCGGCCAACCGAACAATGGTTAAAATTGACTTTTTTTTTAAAATGCCTTTTGTCTGTAAACCTTTAATTTTATTTGCACCTCTCTCTGACTGTATATTATTATCCATCTTTTTACATTTTTCCTGTCTAGTGTGCCCCTTTAAGGTAATTAAATCTATTTAAAAATTTAATTGAGTTTTGTCTGTTTTGAAACAACGGGGGCCCCACAGGCCCAATTCTCGGTCTTAGTTTATAGCTAACCCCAAAGGGGTTTGGGTTTCCCGACCCTGTATAAGTCGATAACGGACCTTTTTCTTATAACTAAAAGAGCTAAATGGTGGCCAGGGATTTTTGTTTCCCGTGCCAAAAGGGGGGCAAGGGTTAACAGGGGGGAAAGTATTGCCCCCCCACCCCGAGACCCCCCAGTGGGGGCGCAAAATGAGATACACCCCAAAATCAAGGGGTCGTCCCCCAAATGGGCCCGCGGGGCTAGGTGTTTTTGTCACAGGGGGAAATTTCCTTTTCACACCACTGTAGTTTTAAATTTGGGTTTAAATTTAAGGGCCATTTTCTTTTTTCTTTATCAAAAGGAAAAAATAAGGGGTTTTCCGTATATGTGAAAACACAATGGGTTTTTCTAAAATGGGTTTTCCTGGTTATAAAAAAAAAAAAATAGTGAGCCCGGGGGGAAAGGGGGTTTAAAATGAGATAAAAAAACAACACTCAAACTTTTCCCAAACGGCTCCATTTGGTGCTGGGGTTTTGGTCCAAGTTCTCTTGGACGATGGCATCACATTCACCATCCCAGCCCAAAAAAAAGCGCAGCCCTATCCAAAAAAAATTTCCTTTTATTAAAATGGGGGCCCCATTTTCCCCAATACATGTGCAAAGCTTCAGCCAAAAAAGTGGCCCTTTTTCAAAACTTGGACCGGGTTTTTGGGGTGAGTTTTTAACAAAACTCACTTTGGGGCAGGCTTATGATTTTGGGTTTAATTCAAATTGTGGATATCGTTAAATGTATCCACCACATCTTTGTTTACTTTCAAATTTTGGGGGACCCTGGGCGTACAGGTCAAACTCTTTCTGTTTTAAATTTAAAGTGACAACCCAGGCCCATTTATTGGTGAAGGAAACATGCTGGGCTTAGTTTGGGTTGGGTTTCTGGTTGTAATGGGGAGATTTTTATTCTTTCAATTCCAATTCCTCCAGGTCCAATTAGGGCTTGTTCACACGACGTTTTTGTGTTCCGTTTTTCGGATCCGCGCAAATAGATGTTATCAATTGTTCAGTGGATTTAATAATTTAGTTCAATGGGCAAAAGACGCATCGCCAGTTCTCTCGGGTGATCGCATATGCGCTTTTGAGGGGCTCTCCTCCTGCACTGCGCTTTTCAGATCAGCTTTAAGATGACATTGTCTATTCTTCTTGGCGATTCTTACGCATAAGTGAAAGCAATAGGTGATAATAATGAGAGTGCGCTTTTGGCATCCTGTCCAAAAAGTGCTCCACATACTTTGGGTACGTATTATCTCGGCGCTTTGGTCCTCCAGAAAGACGGATCCGGACAAAGCAAAGTGGGCAGAGGGATTGGAGGTGATCGGGCTGCAGTGCGTGGATGGTCGCGGAGGTGCGGTTGATACGGCTGGCAGGTTGCACACGGTCGCAGGAGGTGGGGGTGATCGGCTGCAATGGGCACGGACTGACGGAGACGGTGATCGGATGCAATGGGCACAGACGCGGAGGAGCGGTGATCGGCTCTGCAGGGAGCACGGACCCGGAGTGAGCGTGACGGCTCTGCAGGCTGGCACACGGGATTGCGACGGAGGAGCGGTGATCTCGGCCGCCAGGGTGGCACGACGCGGAGGATTCGGGTGAACGGCGGGACGGGGGCACGGAGGCGGAGGAGCAGGTGATTCGTCGCTGGGGGCACGGAGCGGTGTGACGGTTGGTCGGATCAGGGGCACACGGAGCCGGAGGAGCTGGCAGATCTCGGCTTTGCAGACGGCAACACGGAACGCGGGAGGAGCGGTTGATCAGGCTGCAGAGGATCGGTTGCCGAGATGCTGGTTGACTCGGACGGCAGGTGGATGGACTTGGGCTGATCACAGGTGGATGGAGAGTTTGAGAGACGCCAGTATTCGTAATACGCAAGCTCCAAAAGCATACAATACGGATCCAAAGAAAAGTATCAACTTTCTGCGTTTTTCGGATCCGCTTTTCAGATGCTCAGTTTTTCACATCCTCAAAAATCGGGATCCGTTTTAAATCAGGATCCATAACGTTGTGTGAACAAGCCCTTCAAAGTTTTTTTTTTTTTAAGCCCTTCCATCATGGTACATGGCTTATAGGTCCTATATTCTCCTCTGACGTGTTAGTGTGTGAGACTATTTAATATTTTATATATATAGTCTTATAATTTTTTTATTTTTTCTATATGTTTCTTTGTGATTCTGCCTGAAATGATATACATGTCCCCCGGGTACTCGAACGAGGATAGGGATACTGTATGGTTTGTTCTTGAGTATGCAATTGTAATGTAAGTCGGATCAGGTCACATTTATTAGATTGTACTCCAGCAAGATGTGTTTTTTTAGTTTTGGATGTGCGGATGGGTTCTTTACATTTGCTTTGCTGTCCTGTGGCCTTGTTTTTAGAGGATTTCTACACTCAACTTTCTGTATTTCATGTGTGCTGTGTATGCTGGCACTTGGTCTATTACTGGGGTGTGAATCAGTGTGTGATGTCAGTATGCTAGCTTCATCATGACCCCATATATTATACGTTTGTAAACTAGGGGACTGCATGTAGGTTCAAGACTGTTTGTAAGGCGGGGACTGTTTGTAATAGCTATTGTGAGCATTGTATCCAATTATTGATGCTCGTTTTATTTGCACGATGTGGGTACCAAAAACCTGCCAATTATTTGGCACTAAGGGGGTGTCACTATATGAAACTTGGCGTCAACACAGCAGCTATAAATCAATATTTGAAGGAGTGTAGAATGGGACATATGTATGAACATGTCTATGTGAGTTTCACTAATATCTGTGGTATGTTTTAATAGATTTGCATATCTTTGGGCATTAACACACTTCTTTGGTGTTAGCACATCTCTGGCTGTATCTGTACATCTTTGGCGCTATAAAAAGGATATTCTGTGGCTGGTAGCACAGCTTATATTTGCAAGCATGCACATTCTTTGGTCATAGCATATCTTTGGCACATAACCAGTTGCGGAACTATCAGTTGCAGCCGTGACGGCTGCCACAAGGGCCCCCCGCCACAGTAGGCCCAGCTGCCGCTCATACCAACATCAGAAAGCCATGGGCCCTTGTATCCTCAAGTCGTTCAGAGATCAGGGAGTGGTTTACTTTACTCAGCTATTGCAATGTGGTAGCGAAACGCTGGGTAGCTTGTCTACATGTTAGAAGCCCAAGAAGCTCCTGAACTAGTGATCTTACTATGGGCTGCTGACGTCTGGGTCATCATGCTAAGTCTGTTCAGAGTAATCTTCCTGAGGCCTGACCAAGCCCGGACTGCCATAGGCAAACACCAGGGCATTTGCCCGCTGGGCCGCTGGGGTCCGGGCTGCGGGGTTAGAACCGTCATCACGGAGCGCCAAGCCGAAAGTGGGAATAGGCTCGGCTTTAACACCGGCGGGACCCAGGTGCCGGCACTGCTATCAGGGGCCGCAATGGTGCATATGCGACCGGATCCCCTGTTCCAGGGGCCAACAGGGCCACCCACGCGTTCACACAGACTGCATGGCCGGGCCAGAGACCCAGCCATGCAGAATCACCGGGCCGCCTGACCGCGCGGCCAAGCAGCACATGGCAGTAACAGCGGGATTCTTATGATCCCGGCTGTTCAGATCCATGGTAGCCGCCGCAAGATGGGGCAGGGATGTGATGACGTCAATTCGCCCCTGCCCCGCGTCTGCTCTTGTCTGTCGAGGAGAGAAGAGGAGCTATAAGGCAATCAGGGTAAGTATTATTTTATTTTTTTTTTTAACTACTTACTAGCCCTGCCTGTTTTAAGTGGCCCTTGACATGCACCTTGCTTATATAACTAGATCCTGCCTGACCTATAAAGTGGCCCTGCTCTGCCAGCTATTATACTAGCCCTGCCTGCCAATAAGTGCCTGCCTGCCTAGGTATGTTTACTTGCCCTGCCCTGTACTATAGTTGGCCCTGCCGTGACGTAGTGATATATACTAGACCGTGCAATGCCTATAAGTGGTCACTGCTTTGCCTAGCTTATATTTTAGCACCTCGCCTGCTCCATTCTACTGGTTCCTGCTCCTGCTAGCGATTTACTATGCCCTGCCTTGTCTCTATATGAATGTCCTGACTGGCTATTATACTAGCCCAGCACCTGCTATATTACAAATTTCCTGCCTGCCTACTATAACTAGCTTTGACTGTCTAGTATTCGGTCTGCACGGCATGGCTATATTTTGATCATGCCTGCCTTTATACTGGCCCTGCCTCGACTTGATTATCTGCCATGCACTGGCCTACTAAGTGGCCCTGCCATGTCAATACTACTGTCCTGCCTGGCCTTGCTATTACTAGAACATGCCTGCAATATACTGGTTCCAGCCTCGACTAGCTTATTGTCATGTCCTGATGCCATATTATACTGGACTGCCTGCCTGGATATTACTTGGTACTGCATGCCTATTTTACTGGCCCTGACCTGCACTATATCTGGCCACTGTCTGGACTACATACTGGCCCTGGCATGCTATTCTCCTGGCCCGACCTGGCATAATTTCTGGCTCCTACTGGCTAGTTAACTGCCCTACCTGGCTAATTACTGGGGAAAGCCCCCAGATACCTGGTAGTTATGGGGCTGTCCTATTTTCTACCTAGCTAACTACAGGGGTAGGCTCTGTCCACCTGCACAAATTATTGGAAGGAAAGCCCTGTTTACAGCCTAATGGGGGTCTACCTAGTTACATGCCATCTTTATCTGAAATTTTCTAATTCTAATTTTTAGGGGTCTAACCATACGCTGTTTGGGGTACAATTTCTGTGAGGCGCTATGGATAGGGAGCTTGTACAGATTTTGGGTAATTGATAGGAAAGTGCCTGGAAAAAGATAAGGAGTCTAGATGTTATTTGTGGTTATATTCTACAGGGAACAAAGTAGTGACCGAGGAGAGAAGGACACTGCATTCTGTACCGGACAGTGATTAAATGGAAGGGGGAACAATCATCAGTCCCTCCACGGACTCATGGTTTGGGCCAGTTGAGAATAGAAAAGGAGATAGTGAACAACTCCATCAGAGATTGACGTCTCCTGGGGAAGTCCCTGCTGTCAGGGGTAATTTTACTTCTGTGTTGAATTCCAGTGCTTGTTTCATGTGATGGTGACCTGACTAATGTGATCTGATTGGTGGGGGTGTAGGTTAATGCTCCTGGTGTTAGGGGGCTTTCACGTGTTTTTTTGTGCAGAAATGTTCGCAGCATTAACTGCTCTGCCTTTATGCACAAAAACGCACCACAAAATCAATCAAAATCGCACCAAAAAGCTCATGTGAAACAGCACGCCTTGTTATACGTGTGTTTTATTTTAGAAAGTGGAGAGGTGCAGGAATGTTACAAGGGAAATTTTGTAAGCGGATATTTGTATGGGGGATGTTGGGGGCTTTATGCCAGGGCCTGATTTTTAGTCGACCATGTACGGCATGGGAGTATTAAGTTTCACTGATTGTAATAGTGGTGATGTATGCGGTGTATAATTTGGTCCTGGTATAGTACTGACCAGCGCAGATAAAATGTGTCAATGAAAACTGTTCAGTTTAAAACCTCCAACAAAAGATTTCGAAACCCAAAATTAAATAAGACTCAATTGCATTTTTTTACCACTATTTATCACCTAATTATTTATTGTTTGGGGGAGGGGAAGAGTGCCAATAAATGGCAACAGATGCTCATGGCTGTATAACTGAGGTTTCATCTTTTCCGACCAACCTGGCTCCATTTCCAAATTAATTATTTATTAAATGGAATTTTCCTTCTATTAGAAATCCCCTTTAAGTAGAATATAATTTTTCCACGTATGCTTCACCGCAGACATGTCTAACCAAGTAGGAACCTGATGTTAGAAAGTAGTTGTCTACAGCCATTGTCGGGCTGGGCATGTGGTTAGTGGGAGCATCAGCTGAAGCTTTTCATCCTGCGGCTAACCTGGGAGTTCTTTAGCTACGCCTGGTTGCAGAACTATGGCTGCTCTTTTTTTATTCAAGGTATTGAGTGGTTTGGTGGTGTTCAGACATTTACTGACATGCACCATCCAATAACTAATTCTTTGTTACGGCGCACCACTAGTTTTGCTTATTATATTTAGTGTAAAGTGCTTACACGTGCGCTGTAAGTATATAGAAGCCTATAGCTCGGTAGTTGTTCTGTTTCCACTTACGTAATGTTAATGTCATTGGGACGCTCTATTCCACCTGACACTTTTCAGAGCTATTATTGATATTGTGTATAGTTTTATTGGTAGAACCAATGTAACACTTACCTGCATCACTTAACCACTTTTCCAGTAAGGGTTTTAACTTGCATTGTTTATTGAAGATCAAGATTATGTGCTCAATTCGTGAGTTTGTTGTTGTGATGAAATTCATGTTTCCATTATCGTTTTACCCTTGGCATCAATCTCCATACATCACCCTGAACTTAATAAAAATAAACTGTGTCATCTATTGTGGTGCCATATCTTTACACATTTGTTACTGTAGAGTGAATCTGTCGGAACACCTGGGTTCTGGTTGCCTGAGCCAATTTTTTCTTTAGCCCTTTCACCAAACCCTAAATTGGGGTTAGGGTTTTTAAGCTATTAACTTAACTATTCTATAGTGCTTACAAAGTCTGGGGGCTCCGGGCAGGGCATTTCTTTGGTTCACAATCTGTATTTTTGGCTTATTAGCTGGAAGTAATGTTGTAAGCCTGTGGTGAGTGGCTGTTAAAAGTAAGATTATACCCTAAATTGCATGTTAATAAAGGACTAACACTTTTTCCTATAGGTAGGGATGAAGGTGTTGCGAAATTGTGGACTATTGAGTCTTTTTGTTGAGCCCCAGCACGTATGATTGGGTCGAAGGGCCATGTTAGGTTGTAAGGGTCTTTTTCTGGTTATTACATGAAACTTAAACCTGCACAGGACCACCAGCCTGTTGCTGGGAGGGTAGTCACAAGGTAGGGGGGGTGCTTGTGACAGTTTCGTGTCCAATCTGGCGGTGCGGGGGGCGGTTTATTGATGCGGTGCTGTGTTGTTTTTGTATGGTATGCCGACGGGAGACACTAATTGTGTGGGAGGGAGTATTGGTTTTTCGATGTAGATCTTGTGCTGTGGGTGGTTACACGGGCTGCGGGAGGGTGTTTTTATGCTTATTTTTTGTGTCGTGTATTGTAGATATACTTCCGGAGGTGATTTCATATTGTACGGCTGCTTGACAGGAGAAGCGTAGGGTGTTTGGGGCTGTTCTGAGATGAGTTTAATGTGGGCACATTTGTAATGAAGAAGGTTGTATGTTAGGTGGTTGGTCTTGCTGGTGTGTTCTGCATTTGGGATGTCCGGTTGTTCGTTTTAATCCGCTGGATTGGATTCACCAACTTTTTTCAGTCGTTTGTGTCTAGTTCGTCTGTTCGTTTTAGCTTTAGGTGGGTGGTCCTTGTTTTTTACATTTCTTTGCCTCTTCTTCATCGCTATTTTCCTGGAACTCCTGTTTTTTACCTTTTTATTGTTCTTAGTTCTTCTGTTTTGGTTCGTTGTCGTTGTGCGTGGGTTTTTTGCTTTTGTTGTTTTCCAACCTTATGTGTGTGTACATGTTTTTTTGGTCTTGTATGTTTTTTTCTTTTGCGTGCGGTTTGTGGGCTTGGGTTTGGATTGTGAAGGATCTGGGTTTTGTTTATGTATAGTTGTGCATATAGCATCATCTTTTCGAGTGATAGGTAGCTGAGTAAGTTAGTTTGGAGTTGTTTATGTTTAGGTTTGTGACTTTCCAGATGATATTACCGATTGTATCATTGGTGTAGATTTCGATTTAGGTTTTGCGTTTGATGTTTCATATCTCGTGGCGTGTGAACCTTGGTTGCTTCATGGTCTCTTTTTCGTGTTTGTATTATCTGTTTTTATCACTATACGAGATCTACCCTGGCGTTTTTTTTTCTACCCATCATGTGGTGTTATGGCCTCAGCCGTAACGGGTGGTTGGCTTGTGGAGTCTATGGTCCGATATGCGGTTGGATTTCCGTGGTTGGGACTTGTCTGGTTTCCTCTGTTACACTTCTTTAATTTTGACTTTGCTAGATCTTGCTGATTGTGAACCTCTGGTCTGGATAGGTATGCGGTATGATTTGATTGTAGCTTTAATTTGGGAGAATCTCTTTTTTTATGAGGCTCGAATGTAATTTTTTCTTGGGTTAAATCTTATTTTTTTGATATTTTGGAAAAAGTAGTTCGGTCTCTCTTTTTGTGGGGATTACTTGGTGGCCGGCGTGGAGTGTGGGAAGTTTCGGATCGGGATGTTTATTCAGACGGGTAAAATGATATGTTTCTTATTATCAAATTACTAACACACACATCTAGACACTTAACATGATATCTGATACATAGAAAATATCAACCAGCAATAAAAAGCGAAGCCCAAAAACAAAAAAGAATTAAACAAGTTGTTCTCCACATAAGTTAAATATGGACAAAAAAAAACCTATGCTATAATGGAGAACACTACATCCATGTACTAATGTAACAAGCAATCTTAGGAAAGAGTGAGAGAATTAATGAACTTATATATAAATAACAACCCTACATAACACTCACCAACTTTTTAAGGGAGAAGTTGGGAAACATAGCAAAAGCTCAACTCAAAAAAAACTATATGAATTGAGATTAAAAAAAATAGTAGGACCAAGACCACGAAAGGAAAAATCACATACCTCAAGACACAAAAGTTACACCACATAAGGTAACAGTACTAGTACTGTATTATCAAACTATCCACAACAAATTCACACAAAAATGTAATCATTTTGTACTTTGAAAGATAATTCAACCAATGAAGAGAAAGAAATGACAACATCTGAGATATTATTTTATTGTAGATAAAAAAATTAACAGAAAGGTGATGTCTGTATAATTAAGGCAGATAGGATAAAGATAAATCATTATTAAACCGGAATAATAGATTTACAGTTGTAAGTTTGCCGTCACACCAAAAATAATCGTGAAACTAAAAGTTCATAACAAACAGAATTGTCGAAAAAGAACTTAAATCAATTAGAGATGCATAGTTGTATCACCTTTTTGTGTCTTTTTTTTTTCATTTTTTATGTTGTTTGTGGATTATGTGTATGATGTGTCGTTTTTTATTATAACAACGTAGTTAGTTGAGTTCCTTTTTAAGGATTGATCTCCTGTGGTTCTGTATCGATCTTTGTGCTTGTGGTATTGGATTTTTATTGGTGTATCTTTGGTGTGATTTCTTTGTTTTGTCGCTAACTCTTTGATTTCTTCACGATTTGTATTCTTTCTGTTTGAAATTGTTTATGCGGTCACGACGTTCTCTGCTCTGGATTTTATTCTTGGGGTTGCGGAGGGGTTGTTTCTTGAATTTTTCCTTCTCATTGCTCTCTTAATTGTTTTATAATGTGTGAGCTGGGCTATCTTGGTTATGTCAACTTGGGGGGGGGTTTCATTCGGTTGTTTATCGTCATTACGTTGATGAGTTGGTGTAGCGTGTACCTGTGTTGTACGCTGTTATTGAGATATTGTCCCGTGCCTTTTTGAGGTTTTTTTGAGACCTGTTAACAAGTTGTATTATGTTTGCTTGTCTTTGTGTGGGCGGCTCGTAGTTTAGGATGGGTTTGAGGCGTGGCACAGGCTACGTGTGTGGGTGGTATATGTTTTTTTGTGTCCTTTATTTGTTGTGGTGTGTTGGAGTCGTGAATTTTTTTATTTATCTACATTTACTCTTTCTCATCCTTTTTCTTTTTTACTTTTTCAATTTTCTTTTTTTTTTTGCGTTGCTGTTGTGTTTGTTTTTAATTTGGTGTCTACTCACTGTCAACGTCCTGGTCTTTCTAATTATTTATTACTCATATAGAAGTTTATTTCAAATCTACCGAGTCACTTCTTTTTTAGTTTGCATTACCTAAGTAGGGAGACTTAGCACTAAAGTCCTCCCCAATGGTTTATAGATATACATAAATAAAAGTAATAGCACCGCGCATAGTTTTATTGAAGTAAATATGCTTTCAGCTTTGATGTCGATATACCTACACTTGTTGTTCATTTTTGTCATCGGTTCTTATTGACGTAGTTTAGCTCGTACTCGTTCTTGATGCAGCTTATGTATCCGGGGCACACTTCTTTTTCTGTGCGTTGTTTTTGAAGTTGATTGTGCCCTCACTTATGCTGTATGTTTATCATTTATTTATTTTCTATGATACATACTTTATAATATATCCATTTTACGTACTATATTTATTCCTGTTTGTTGGGCATAATTACTGTACAATGCCAGAAAAACATACATAATTTCAGAACGAAACTTAATATAGAAGAGTATGTCTTACAAATTAGAAATGAAAGAATAATTACTCCTATCAGTTTGAAAATTAAGTTTGGTGCTCTTGTTTCATTTCAGGTTGATCTAATTTAAAAATATTTGCTCCTATAACGTATGGTGGATGGTATTATAGATTTCATATTATTAATATTAGATGAATCTCTGCAAATTTGCGCCGTCCGTTATGAATATGTGATTGCTCGTTGACTATCTTGGGGGGCTACTCTTCCAACTTTCCTACCCAAAAAAAAAAATTATGTTAATTTCGGTATAAAATATGAATAAAAATGCAAAGATATAGTAGTCTCTCTGTAGTATTTTATGCGCGTATATCGTGTTTTTGGTTGAGACAGAGTTTAATAATCTAAGTTCATATAGTTGTATAATGTATCCCAATTTGATCTTAGTAACTATGGTCAAGAGTATAATCTGTATGTCTAGACAAGTCCTCTCGCCACTTATAGCACAAGATCAATAAAGATCTCCCACTAGATTTGTGAAATATTTTTTATACACTAATGGGAGGCGAATTCTGGGGATATGTTTTGTATCTAGTCATACGGGTCAACTAGTTTAGCACTACCTTCGCTTGACTCTCCACGTGATTGTACCCATTGTCATTTAATTTGAACCAGACCAGCGTTGACGTGTTTAAAGTTGTCAGAGTAGGTGATACGCCATCCCCAGCGCACACATGGGAGTGTGATTAGCTTTTCCTTTGGTGATCTTAGCTCTTTAAACTGTTTATAGGGTGACAGTGTAACATGGTAGACAACATTTTTGGGGCACGTTGTAATGTGTTAGTAGTCTGGGGGGAATCCTAAAGTATAACTTGGATACCCTTATTGCAATGTTTACGTGATAATTGATTAAGTGGGGTTGTTTTTGCATGGCCTGTTTTGGTGAACGCCATGTTTATTGAACTTAATAAACTACCACCATCGGAGTATTTCCGCCTGCACCCACAAGTTACACAACACATGGTTACTTTAGAATATATAGTTGTGTATCTCAACTTATCCACATCAACTGCTTCTCCCAGGCCCCATTGCCACAGCAACTATACCAGGAACATATTTCAATAGCAAACTGTTTTTAATAATAAAAGATTATCCAACTTGTATCAGATACTGTTGCTTACCTAAGTCTTTTGTGTGAACTCTACTTCGTCAGTGTTTGTGTCTATTCTTATAGATAGAGCTTTTGCTTCTGTGTTCGCCCGCGTGAGGGACTCCATAATCTATAACCACACAGGTGGTTAAGCAACTCGTGACACTACTAAAAAACGCGACGTGAATGTAAGCCTTCCATTCCACCTCACTATCAACCGCATCTCACCTACCGTTCTGTCTTGGTCCACATCACTCAACATGGAACTTCAGCACTATGTTTTTTCACTATCCAATACAGAAGTAATGATTTTTCCCTCTCGAACAGACAAGGCGGACTCATGACAAAAGGCGAGCCTCGGCATGAGCTCGTGGCGGTGGGGGGTGGAGGAGGAGACGGGAGCGAGGAGACGTGGCGGCAAATCCACTTAACACGATCATCGGTGGGCTGTGTCTGTTGGTCGGCGGAAGGTGAAAGCGAACATGGGATGGAGGAGGCGTCCCACAAACCCCACACCGGTTCTGTTGGACTGAATGAGCCGGCGGGGGGACTAAACTCCCCCAACCGGCGTATCGGTAGTCACCGCCCCCCTCCAGGGCACTGCGCTGTTATGGGGTAATCTATTGTCCCCCCATCATCTTTCCGGTTCTCCCACAAGCCGACTCCAGCGTTCGTGTTTGCTGAAATTTACGCAGCGGCTATTTTGCGTATGCACTGCACTTTCTAAAATGCTCTAGTTTCACTACGAACTACATAAAATGTTTTCTCTCATAATCTATTCTCCTCTATAAATTGCCTTGGTATATCAAATCTGGATGGTTGCCATAAACCTAAGTCTATCAACAATGATTGCCCCTAGGCTCCAAATAGTATAAGAGTGTGTTACTTCAGACTGTGCCATGAATCAATACCGACTTACATAGACCGTATCTATAGAGGCTGCTTTAGGCGACTAGTGCAGAGTTACGAGCACCAGAGTATCGTTCTATCCTTGTGAAGTGTAGCGTACAGTCTGGAGTGTAGTGACACTAGGTGGAAAAGATGATGAACCTTAGGATAACGAACGTTGTTGTATGCGTTAGTGCTTTATAAACAGAATGGTGTGCAATGTGAATTTTTTGTTCCGGCAATCGACAACGCCAAAGATCATCCCTAAGTACTCCATCAAGACCGTCGCACAACAACTATCTGAACTTGATATATTCTCGTGTATATGAACTCATTGCTGGCCGCCGAAAAATTACTTAGGGAAGCGGCGGAGATATAATAGAAGGGGCTGCGATGCTTAATAGATTTAATGCACAGATATTTTAATCCTTGTAATAATTGACCTCGACGTGGATATACTGTTGGTGGGGCAACATATTTTTATAAAAACGCAAGTTTCGCATACCATAAAAAAACCTTTGCCACGATTTCACACTTGTGCGATAAAAATCGGTCGTATCAACTCACGAGAGCGCGTCTCCTACCCCTTGGGCCGTGTGTAACACTTGGTGTGATGGACGACGCAGCGAAGGTAGAGGTAGAGGACTGCTTTAGCGAAGTGCACCTGCCCGTGTGCAATAAACCCACCTGAAAGGACAAGTTCAATTGGCACTCAGGACCTAGCACGGGTCGTTAGCTGAGAGATGCGAGGACGTTGGAGACACACGGCCGACAACACCCCATCTTGGTTTTGTTGCCCATCGCGGTTCCGTCCTTCCTCCCCTGTGGACATTATTTCCGAGGCCCTTCCTGTAATAGAGAATTGAGGTCTTGCTTAGGTGCCCCAGACAGTAATTAGACCAATTGCGCGCTTGGGGCCAGCGGAACGTTTTTGCCAATCTGCACGGGTCCAGTTTGTTGCCAGACGGGGCCAGTGTTATAGGGCAGGCTCTGGGCCAGCTATTTAGGCCTTTGGCCTTTCAGGTACTTAGTATATACGCCAGGCTGGGCAGGGCCATATGTATATTTTGGCAAGGACAGGATACTGAATATAGCCTTGGCTAGGCAAAACAATGCCGCCATCCAGGACCGAAGTATTTTGGCAGGACCATGGCGCTCAGGTTAATAGCCTTAGTGCAAAGTGACACGGGTTCTCCAGTCATTATTGCACAGGCAACCAGAGCTGAGTCCAACTTTAATAGGCAGACAGGGTTATGGATATTTAAGCTTGGCTGGACTCTCTCTGGGCCCTATCCATTTGCGGCACCAGAGGATATCATACTTAGGCTCCAGGTACCAGTGCTTGTTTTGGCCACAAGGCAGGCCCCATACTAGGCACCGAGATCTGAATAGTCGGCCCCCCTCGACTCCAGTGCACTCGCTTGAATAGGCTCGGACCATCAGGTTATTGGCCTCGAGGGGTCCTTGCCATCTGATAGTTGGCTCCGAGCTGGCTTTATTTGTTGAGCATGGCACAGGGTAGTCATTATAGCCTAGGTGCGTCTAGGCACCAGTGCTATTTAGGCGAGGCAGGGGCGGTAATGTAAGTATATATGACTCTTTGGTCACGGCGACGGACCATGTATACTGTGGCTCACGCTCGAAGGGCAGTGGTGAGTAATGATTCACTATAGTCTCTAGGGCTACTGCAGGCATAGTGGACGCACTTATTAGGGCGCCGACTGGGCTCCCACAGGGATAAGACAGACTTACTATTGAGTACTAGAGGGCGCACGGACAGGATGCACGGCCCCCTATCTCCTTATGTCTCGATTTTGCACTGGCTACTACCATTGGTGCCCTACCACACTCTTTAGCTCGGCTTTACCACCTGGGACATTCCTTTTACTGCTCCAATGTTTGAGGTTAAATATGTAAACTAAACATCAATTATGTGACGAATAGGTATGGCGCAAATGTGGCCATGGAATTGTATGTTAGGGCTAGGCCAGACGTCCGGGCGTGTGGATGTTTTATCAGTTTACGGTTTTGTTGGTCTTCGAGGCTTATGGTCCTGTCAGAGTTCCAGTGCGGGTGTCACACCTTGTCGTTATAGCGGGGGAATAGGCACACTAGGCCTCATAAGTTGATATTTATGTTTATAGCTGGCATCTGTAGGTAACTAGGGACTGTCGTCTGTTGTGTTATTGACAGGATCGGGCTGGAAGTTTCATGGGCTGTCGGTTTTGAACTGGTGTGAGGTTATATTTGGTATTTCGTGTCTGGATCTTATTTATTTCTTTGTAGTATTAGGCCTATTGGGTACAAATGTTGTGTGGATGCGAACGAGGTAGCATGTACGTATGTGATGACGCGAGTAGGTTGGCTGTGTACCTGAGTTTCTGGTGGCGATGGTCTTGCTACGCTGTTCCAGTTAAGCTCAATTTGGTCACCTGCCTCGCGATCGGTTGTTGGCTCGCCTTCTCCCAATACCTGCTGGCATCACCTGTGATACTGGCCATTCTTCGGCAGGCTGGATTCTGTTTGATAGGTTCACCCGTGTGTTGCCGTTTGGGTACCCGGGACACGGTATGTGCGGGAGGTGGCATAATACTATATAACAGAAAACACCTGTACCAAAAGTTACTTTCCGCAAAGGAGCTGTTCAGAAGAGACTCGGGGATTTTCATATAACTCCTGCTGTGGAGAACGGTGATGTTTACTATCTGCAGCTTGCGATTTTCTCCCTCTATTTCTCCTCTATTAACACTATAATATCTGCTGGTTTCAATTTTTCTTGGCCTGCCGCCAAAGCGTGTAAAAATAATCGTATCGACATTTGTATTCGTTACTAATAAAAGGTATTTTTTTTGCAGGAACCTATAACTATTCACCTGGGGTAACTACTCTATTCTGCCTGGATGCAAAATTAACTGCTAGGTGGACTCTAATCCATAACACAATCCACTCTGGACTGGGGGTAAAAGTTGACAAATTAAAAATCAACTCACAGAGACACAACACCGTTGGACTTAAGTCACACGCATTGCCAAAATGATAGATACCGGTAAAATATACTATTTAATTATATAAAATTGGGAGATATTGGTGTGTTTTCTGGTTTTGCGCTGTTATGTAGCTGCATATTTGTGCAGTTCGCGGGGGGAAGAGGTGTATGTTTTTTTTTTAGTATTGTATACTTTTAGTGAATAAGATATATAGGGCGGTAGCGGGTGGGGATCCGGTTATCGTGGGTACTTTTCGCATTATCTATTTTGTGTGTTCCTGCTTTTAAATTCATCATTTATGTGTTCATCTCTTAACTCACACACTTTGCTTCTACATGCTGTTGTGCTGGCATATTTACATATTCCTTCTTTTTCTTTTCACTGTGCCTCTTCTTTCTCTAGCAAACAGGGCGAAATTTTTGTTTTCCCAGACGCTACTTTATTAAAGATTCTGACTAATTTCTGTAGAGCGAGAGATTTTTATTATGAGTGTGTGCTTTTTTTACGAGATAAAATGTGGATGGTGGGAAGTTGTATAAAATTTTTTATATTTACTGATTTTAAATCTATAATCTTCTATAAACTACTTTTGATCTAATCATTTTTACGCGGTGAGTAGATTTTCTTTAAGTTGTTGTTGTGTGTTTGTTATTATCCAGTGAAATCAATTCTTTTCTTATGGCGATTTGCATCGTATTCGTGCATTCTTTTTTGTCTTTGCTTTTTTCTGTGTCACATGTCTTTTTTTAATGCGTTTTACTTCTTTGTCGTTCACCAGGATGGAATTTTCTGACACACATTTCTTGTTATAAGTTCTTCCATTTAAGAAAGAGTTGGAGGTTGTGTTGTTGTAGTGTTGGTTAGGTGTGCTATGGTTCAAATTTTTTCTTTTTATCCTTCTTTACAAAACAATACCAATTCATAATAAAAAACAAAAACTAAATCAAAATAATACCAAAAAATAATAGAACAAAAAAAAAATTAAAAATGCGGCCTCTCAGTAAAAAACAGGGACAGAATAGAAAAAACTAAAGGATACAAATATAGTGGCTGACAAAGGTCAAGAATAAAGTTAACCTCAAACCTAGCAACACATGAATAAAAATAACTGACATTAAGGCAAGCTGTAGCAAAAAAACTTGAACAATAAAACAAACAACTACAAAAAAGCACCAAATAAAATATATCCTCACAATTAGTTTAAATATACTGTACCAAAGCCAATACATCCCATAACTGTATGACATACATGAAAAATGTTAACGAGAGAAGAATCCAATCTTAAATTGTATGGGATACTACGGCCCGCTGAACAGTTAGGCCCGTTGTTCTATTACATTATACGCATGTTACCCTTTCTCGACTATAGGTTACCTTGACTGTGTATTTTTATCATTTTCACATCATCCGGCACTTAGTATCCCAGCACAGGATGTAGGCTTGGTTGTTTTGTGTTTCACCGTAGTTACTTAGTTAATTTTGATGTGTGTATATCACACTTGGTTCGAATGTTAATGGTAAAATACCTTATATCGTGTAAGACACAAAAGGGTGTTAATATAACCATGCTGAACATAGTTCATGTCAGGGGGAGAAAATTATTAAGCTTTAGTCCTATTTAATTTAGGATTATAGTGTTATTTTTGAGATGTATCTCTTTTTCATTTTGTTGTTCCTGGGCGTTTATCTCCCTCCCTAATATATGTCATATTAATGGATCGCTTCTTGTTTTCGTCTTTTATTAATGGCTGGTTAACTATTTTGTTATTAGTAGTTTTTTTAGCCTTTATAGTACTAAGGGATCAACCATATATTTTTCTTTTCTGCCCGTTATATAAAAACAAAAAAAAAAGGAACTCAGCAGAAACACGACATATAACAATAAATAACAAGAGCATAAGAATTATATTATGTGTATTTATGTTCCGACCTTTAATGAGGATGGATACATAATCTAAAATCTCTTTCATGTGACCTAATAAATCTTATATTAGATTATGCTACCTTATATTGAAGTAATCAGATTAAGTTGTGAGTCTTCTCTTTACATTTTTTCTTTGCTTGACAAACGATTATGACTGTCCCGCGCCTCTCTCATGCTCAATGCTTGTCTCTCCATATACAACCTATTCGGTGTAGAAACCTCACTAGTAATAACTCCCGACCACAGTGCATATACATAGTAGAATATATACTCTATCTATTCTGACCACAATAGTATGCCACATCACTGTAGTGGCAGTCAAATGATTGTATTTTAGAAAATTTTGTTTTTTTCTGTCTGGGAATTTGTTGTGGTACTTTTCTAGGTTTTTAGACACACTTTTTTATATTTCTTTTTTGTTGCTCCGTCTTGTTTGAGCTTGCCTCGCTTCTGTTTTTTTAACTTTTCTGCGATCTATTGGTTTTCTACTGTTAACTACTGCTGGGTTGGTGTTTTTCTTTTGTTATATTGCAGATATTGTTGTATTTACTTGGATTGGTATGTTGTATCGTGGGGAACCTCATTTGTGATGTTAAGATTTAAGATGTTGTTTGATGTGATTGGACGTTGTGCGAGTCGATTCGGGCTTTCAAAGGTTACTCTGTGTTCTTATCTCTTTCGTTTGGGTAGTCATTAATTTTGCTCTCATCATTGTATGGACGGATTTGTAAGATTCTTTATTTGTGGTGGGTGTTAACTTGAACAAAACTGTCTTCTTACGGGAATTCCTTTTTACTAGATTATTGTTTTTGTTGCGGATTTTCGTTTTTTTTTGATGATTTTTCTTTGTGTATCTATCATCTTGTTTCTCTAATATTTATGCATATTTGTCGGTCGTTCATTTCTTTCTTGTTTTTGTATAATATCAGTAAAGAAAGAAAAAAAAAAAAAACCAAAAAAAAACTTGCAAGAACAATACTAAATTAATATTACTAAATGGACAAAAAGAATAATAAATTAAAATACAGAAAAATAAACATAACACAAATGAAACTTTGAAAATCTCACATTTCCGATTTCTGTTTTTATGTTAGTTTACTTTAGTGTTATAGACTGTATGTTAAATATTTTTTTTTTGTTAATTATAATAGGCACTGTGATAGAGTTTTTTTTCTTACTTTTTTACTTTCACTTTATGCTTAGTTCCTTTGGAGTTGGAGTTCTATATAGTGGTTTGTACTTTTTCAGGCCTATTCTGCGTTTTGCCGCATACCTTTGTGCGGTGCTAGTTATTTTTTTTGTCGTTGGTTTTCATCTGACTTGACTTTTACTTTTTCAGGTTTTGTTATTTGACTTCTCTATTGTGTGGATATTATATACAATCTGTTTATTTTTTGTCTTAATTGGGAACTGTATTTTGGCTAATTTAAGTCATTTATGTTTTTCATTTTATTTGCCTTTTTCTATAATTTTATTGGTTGCGTGCTAGAGTACTGTCGCGTGGTTGGTATGTTGTGGTTCGCAATTGAGAAGGGGCCGGGTGGAAGGGGTGGGGGCTACTCTCTGCTTCTATTTCACCTTTACTGTTTGTAGTACAGTAGTATGTTGTTGATGTTTTGGTGTTCTTAGATTTCTTCTTTGGGTTTTCCACTCGGGAACTGTAGCCTAATTTCTGTCTTTCTTTGTTTTTGGCTGTTCTATCTTTATTTTTTTTTTGATAGTTTGTCTCTCTTCATAGTTATGTTTTTTTATCTTAAAGTTGCTTATGTAGCAGTTACCATTTTTAATTTTATTTGCCGATTATTTGATATTGTTTTGACTTGTTACAATTTTTTTGTTAGTATCTTTTCTTTATGTTTTTGTTTTAGCCTATTTTTATTTTTAATTTTTGTTTATATGTGATCGGGATGTGCGCCTTTCTTCTTTGTTTCTTTTGGTATGTAGGGGATTTTTGATATTCTCTTTCTTAGAGGTTTGAATTATATTGTTGTGGACAGGACTTGCTTAACTTTTTATTCGCCTTCCCCTATGGTTGTAGCTTTTTTTGTCTATGCTAATTCTTAAGGCGTTGCTATTGTTAAGTACTTTCTATAATTATCAAATTTCGTTTACATTTTTATATATTTAGACTACATTCATTTTATAGCTTCGCACATATGGCTATTACATTATATATTAAGCTTTTTTGATAGGGGAGGTTCTGTTTTTACACATTCATTATTAAACAGGGAGTGTTTTATGCTTCTGGTTAGTGTTTGATGGTGTGACTTATAATGGGCAGTTTGTTTATCTACTCTGGATGTATGTTGTTTTCTTATTTCTGTTTGTGTAATTTTGTGTTTTGTATTGTTTACGGTTGTTTTATTCTGTTGTAGCTGTCTATTTTTTCTCGTCAACTATTTCTCGATGTAAGATGTTTGATTGTTTGTTCGTGGAATGGTTTCGGTTCACATTTATTTGGGTTGATTCTTTAGATAATATACTGTTAGTTTTAGTAGATGGGATCTTATTTATTGTGCTCAAGTTTATTTGTCTTGTTTTCTTTTGTCTTGTTTCTCTGGCTGTATATTTTATTATGTAATTTCCGGCTACTTTATTTTGTGGTTTACCGTGTTCCTATAGGAGTCTTTAATATGTGGTTTCTATTATTTTTCATCTGGGCATTTTATGCAGAGCCTTTTTTATCTTTTAAAGTGTTTGCGTGTTTTTTACTTTTTTTTTTATCTTGCGGCTCTACATTGGGATTTACTAGCTTTCGGGCGCCTATGCCATTGATTTTTGTCTTTCTCTTAGTGGGTGGCGCTTGTATAAAGGGGTGTTGGTGATTTTTTCTTCTCCATTTCCTTTACTTTGTGGGTGTTGTGTATTATATATTTTCTGCCGTTGTCCGATTTTAGGGTTCTGCAATTAAAATAAATTACAAATAAACAAAAATGAATATAAAACACCTAAAAGATGATCCCAAAAAAAGATAGTAGAAGTATTTAACGAGATGACGGGATAGTTTGAAAAAAGGGTCTATTTATGTATAATGTTTATTTATTTTGTGAGGTTATTGGGGTGTCTACTCTTTCCTTTGCTTGTGGTGTTGTAGACTGCCGGAGTACACGGGACGTTGTAACTTGATCTTGTTGGGTTTTGGATGTCCTGTTGGTCGTTGTTCCATTTAAATGGTATAGCTGGATTTTTTGGTTGTGTGGTATGTGGCAGGAAGAGTCATGATTTGTTGATTTGTAAGGTTGTACGAAATCTTAGATGATAAGTTGTCCTACACAATCGTGTCTTTTTGTTGCGTATTGATAGCTTTGGTGAATGAATAGCTTACGACAAAAATTAGATTTTGATTTCCGCGTTGGTGATATCTGGAAAGTACTTTCCTTGCCAATCTTTGTTTTTTTTTAGATTCGCATAGTTTTCTGACTGATTACAATCCACTCATACTATCCCTAGGTGTGTCGGACTATTGTGTATATAAAGTGGTATATGGGTTATGTATATGGTGATTGGGCGTTATGATATTAAGAGTGAAATGTCCTGTGATACTTAGATTTTGTTTAAAGGTTTTTTTAGCTCTATTCTTTCCATTTTGTTGGTGATGGGACAAAGGCCAATGTTTTTTCAGACTTTCCTTTTCAATATTGTTATGACGTTCGTTTTCTTTATCTTTGTTTGAGTTTTTCTTCCCCCTCTATGCTCAATAAAAAAACAAACTTCAAAAAAAAAAATAAAAAAAAAATAAAACATAAATCTCAAGCAAAATACAATTACCAAAAATCCAAATACACAAACACACAGAAATAAAAAAAGAAAATAAAACAACAGACTGGACCAAAACATAAAAGAGATAACATAGAACTAACAGGCATTATGCTAAAAATACACTACAAAAATACAAACAAAAACACCAGTAAAAAACCAATTGAAAATGAATATATCTCCACTACCCACATTCATTAGTTAGAACGTTTAAAATCACATATTTGTAGATTATTCTTTTAGTTTTATGACAGGGGAATACTATTATATTGTAGAAGATGTTGAATTATTTGTGGAATAACGCATAGATTTATTCTCTAGTTATTTTCGATTATTTATACTTTGTCTTTTTCTATCTCATTATTTTTTTGCGATAATCAGCTTTCTTTATAGCTCTGGGTTTTTACTAATAAGTATTCTGTTTTTGGATTAGTTTAACCTTTGTTTTTTCTTTCTTTGCGGTTTTCTGTTCTTTTCTCTAGAGCTCGTCTACTTTTGAAGTGTATACAATTAACTTTATAACCACCCACAACTATAAAAGCAAATTACTAGATAGATTATAATAAGAGATCAATGGACTCAGATATAAGGAACACCTGACAAAAAATAATAACAAATATAGAAAAACGCAAAGTAAACCCAACTCCAACAGAGCCAAGAAAAAAAGCATTTCAAAGCATAATAACGTGACTACTATGCACGCCAACTAGATATAATGCATGGATCTAACGTGCGACAAATATGTTGTTGTTTGTTTTTTTTTATATAATATTTTCTAATTTTTACTTAACTTTATAATGAACAGCTTTTATATATTTAAGAAGTTGTATTCTTCCCAACTCGAGATTTAATTTCTTAGTTTTGCTATGTAAGACTTTACGGATCTATTAGTTCTTATATAGATGTAGAGTCTTAAAAAAAAGTATCAATGAAAATAAACACAGTTGACTAAAACCGTAACTCACACAAATCGACAACAAAACTGCAAAAATATAAATATACATGCGGGTCCTCAGCCTTGCCCATTATGTCATAGTGGTCCAGGAATATGCTAGACATTGGCTACACCCTAAAGATATGTTACTCCCTACACGTAAACAACGGTGCTAACCGTATTTATCGTTTCCCAGTTGCCATGTTGCTCTATGCCAATGAAGCATAAAATAAGAAGAAAATACTACAATAAAACACAAAACCAATTATAAAGAAACCAAAAAAGAAGATAAAAATGATCAGTGTTCATATGAGATCAGATTTAACAATATTTTTTATACTCTATGACGTTGCCCTGTATTCGAATCCACACACCCGCGGTCACTCTAAATTGTTGTTTAACATTCTTTTTTTTTCTCTTTTTCTATAACTGTAACAGATTTTCCTCTTTTGTAATTAATAGTTTTGAATGTGTACCAAGTACATTATATAAAAAATCACAGAGCACACCTAAAACCTAACAATTATGCGTACTTTCAGAACAATAAAGCCGCAATAAAAAACAATATATCTGCACGAGTTTCGCAGCGCAATATAAATAGGGTCCTTCACTGCGATCCCCGCATTTAAGTTTCACATAATGATGTATGCGTAGAAAACACACATAAAAAAACTCGGGCAAAAAAAAAATAAGATGCATCGTAAATTGGTAGTGTTCATATGGGCTACTGTTTTGCGACTGGACTATTAGTGCAGAGTAAGAGGGGGCGGGGGACGAACGTGAGATAATCGTTGTAGCAATGTTGTTTCGCTGTGTTGGGTATATTCTAAGAGTATGGCTAGAGTACTTAGGGTTCTTGCTTGATGGGAGTATCTGTAAGTCCCGTCGTTTGTGTTGCCTGCTCGATGGTGTCTCTGTAGGGTTATGTGTCAAGTTTTTTCTTATGTTTGGGGACAGCGTGAGTTATATCGCCCGAGAGCTTCTAGGAGCATGGGGCGAGTTGCGAACCACGAGGTGCCCGTCTTCGCATAAAAAAATACAACCACCTCCAAAATGCCAGAAAAAAAAAAAAAAAATTATTGCTACGTCGTTAAGTTCATTGTG
Source organism: Phyllomedusa bahiana (assembly GCA_025379985.1). Classification (NCBI taxonomy): domain Eukaryota; kingdom Metazoa; phylum Chordata; class Amphibia; order Anura; family Hylidae; genus Phyllomedusa; species Phyllomedusa bahiana. The sequence goes on from JAODAL010028566.1 coordinate 36,323, forward strand.
TAGTGATGTGTATACGCGATCAGGATGCTCTCTAAAGTTGGTGTCCATGTGTCAAATAGAATAACTAATAATAAAGTAGCGAGAGTAGTAAAACAAATGAGACTATAAGGGTTAATAGTCAATAAATAACCACCCTCGCTCGCGTGCTCCAAAAATAGAAGAAAATAGAAAATAAGAAACATATTTTTAAAAATGACGGGATTTTCGATAAATGTTACACTTTAAACTTTTTTCAATCTTTATATCTTTGATATTATTTTTTTTTTTTAGGATTTTTAACTTACCGGTATATTTTTTTCTTTTTAAATTTCTTCTTTGCTTTCCTTTTATATGCCGTTTTCTTTTCACCTCCTTTCCTTTATCACATAAATAACAATAATAAAAAAAAAAAAGAAAAACCCCAAAAATCTAACATATCAGAAAAAACAAAAAATCTCCACAAAAAAATAAAAAAAAAATCTAAAAAACTTTTACCTTTTGTTTGATAATACATGTCTCCTAATGGGGACACCCGGAATGTTAAGGCATTATGATTTTTAGAAAAAGTATACGAAATTGAACTGTAACTCATACCCCTGTTATTCTTCCTACCAGATTACTGTAGTCCTCCCCCCCGGCTGAGTTTCTTTTGCTCCTGGCTGGTAGTCTCCGTTCAGACCTTTTTGAAGCGCCTTCACGGTGGTCTCTTGTCTTTGTCGTTTTTAGGAAAGAAGATGACTGTACACGTAACTGATTTTTTTTTTAGCTCAAAAAAAAAAAATAAAACAAAAAAGTGAGACTAGCCTATATGCAAGAGAAAAAGTGACAAATAAAAAAAAAATGCAGCATATGAAACAAAAGCAAAAAAGAAAAATTAAAAGAAAAAAAAAAGAAGAAAAAAAAATATAAAAAAAATCAAAAAAAAAATACGCAATTAAGATCAAAAAAAAAGCAGAAGACTCATAAGCCTAAAGAGAACAGAAAAAACAAGAGAAAAATAGTGAGATAGGATACAGTAAAACTACGCCTCTCCTGCTCAAAAAAGAAGACACAAAAAGAGAAAAAAAAGAACATTGAAAATAAAAAAGTATTATTGCTACACATTTGTAATTTGTGCTATTATATTTTGAAGCTCCTCAACACAAAACATTGTCCCCTTTTGTTTGGTTCGAGTAACTTGGTTGGCTCCAAAGAATCAATTCAAAGACATCCCACACTCAACAAAGAAAGAGAAAACAAAAGCTACCTCAGACACAAAAAATAAGAGAAGCTCTATAGATAAAAAAAAGAAAGAATAAAGAATGATTGGACTCACTATTTTGGAGGTGCAAAAAAAAAAAAAAAAATAAAAAAAAAATGAAGCTGAAAAAAAAAGAATCCAGAGCAAAAACTAAAAATATGATTAGAATACTGATGTAAAAAAAAAAACCAAACTACAAAGATGATAAACATCAAATATAAATAGAAGATAAAAGTAAAAAAAAATAAAAGAAGAAAACTGATAGACCATAAAAAAATAATAGGAAAAAATAAAAATCGCTCCCCAGCATGAAACAACACGAATACGAAGTAAGATAATAAAAAGAAAAAAAAAAAAATAAAAAAAAAAACATCAAGAACTAAGAAAAAAAAAGAAGAAAAAAGAAAAAAAACCAAAAAAAAGTAAAATAGAAATAAAAAAAAAAGAAATAATGTGAACCAAAAAAAAAATAAAAAAAAAGAAGAATAGAATGGTAACAAAAAAAAAAAAAAAGACAAAATAGCACCTAAAAATAAAAAAATACGTCTAAAAAAAAAGAGAAAGAAACCAAATATAAAGAGAAGAAAAGAAGAAAAAACCAATAAAGATAGAAAAACAATAAAAATCACATAAAAAATATACTCATAAAAAAATATATATCATTCAACACACAAAACAGCCCCCAAGAAAAGAAAAAGCACACAGAAATTTGGTAGAACACAACAAAATTTGAGAGTAAAATTTGCCAAATAATAAAAAAAATATTAGTTAAATTCAATAAATATAAGGTAAAAATTATATTTAAAAAGTGTTGGATTAAAGTTATAATTATCTGATAACATTAAAGATCAAAATAGAAATCAACATATCTAATACCCAAGAGCAAATAAAATATAAAACTCGTTCAAAACTCTAAAGTATGTTATTTAGTATAATATTTTAAAATTGTAAATACAGTAACAACAAATGAGTTCAAGAATAACTCCGAAATAAATACTCCGAATTAGTAATAGAACAGCATAATGTTATAGTGTTCTATATGAGTGAACAATGGAGGTTTGTATTTTTATATATGGATCGATGTCTGATTTCACTGTGATGTGTGTATGGTGTAAGGTGCTATCTGTTGTTTTCCCTTTAATTGGGGAGGTTTGTAATTTTTGGTGTGATCGTGAGTTTTAGGCCATTGCACAAATTTCATTCTACTAATTGTCGTATCGTGTTTGTAAATAGAAATAGGTATATTAGCACTACACAAAGCATTAAATATACAAGTAGATAAATCAATAGAAAATAACAAATGCATTACAGCAGTCCAGCCTGGTCTCCACACAATTGAATAGGGAATACAGTAAATATCGATACTATGACTCGTAGGGGGGTGCGCTCCTATAAGCGACGTAATTAATCTATATGCAATGTACTATATTGAATCCCTTGTACTTATGTGAAGGGTAGACGATTATCGCCACTTTAAATAACCATAAAACTATTATTCTCATAGGTCATCAAGGAAAGTTCCTGTACGTGTAATCATAATTGTTCGATCACATTAAAAATTAACACTCGATATGGTACCTCAGCTCTCTAGTTAGGCATCGATATCTACGGGTTATTTATTATTTGGCGGCTATCTGGTACGCTGAGGGGTGCAGCCTCGATCTTTGATTTTTGGTTACTTTTTTAATAAGTAGGGCAATTTTTGAGATATTTTTTACTCGTGTTTCGTCTTTTTCTCATTTTATCCATTTTGACTTTGGATTGGATTAGAGTCTATGGTTCGGTTATTCCAACGAGTGGCAGTTACATGCTTTAATTAAGTTACTATAAATTGTAAAGTGCTTTAATAAATCACTATCAACTTTATTCCTAGTATATCCTTATTAGTGGACATATTGGATTAGGACTTTTCTCTCTTTGGTTCCTTGTCTTTGTGGCCCTCGTATTTTTTTATTATTTTTTAATTAATCTTTATTTGGGTTTGTTCATTGTTAATGTTTACGCTTATACTTTTATGATGTTGGTTCCTTTTTGGTGAGTTCTTGTTGTCTTGGGTGTTTGAGTTTGTGTACCGGCGCCTTTGTGTCTTGGAGATCATTTTTAAATTTAGGGTAGCGTTCTGTTTACTCAAACGGCCGTTTGTTTTCGGTTCTTTTCGTTTTGGGTTTTTGTTGTTTTTGTGTGTATTGTTTTGAGGATTGTTGTGTTCGCTACTGCATAGACTTTTTGGTGGCATTTTCGTTTATTGGTTCCGCCGTGATGATTGGGGTTAGTATTGGATTAAATTTTTTTTGGCAGGTTACTGGGAAAGTCCGATAGTGGGGGGTGGGTTGTGATGGTGGCGTGAATAACGCGAATGGAGTTGCTGCGCGAGGGTGGGTTGGGGGAGAAATGCGAGGGGTAGCGTAGGGAGCGGGGGCGTTTTGTTGGTTGCCTCCTACGTTACATTTCTCGTGCCGTCTTGGTTTGTGGTTTCTCTAGAAATTGGCTTTCTTTTAGTTCTTCTTTAATGTGCAAACAGAAGTAGATATGATAAATAAGATAAAAAGACAGAAGATAAAGGTTTAATGGAAAATCCATAGCTGATCAAAACGAGATAACCATCCAAAATAATCTACCCTAATTGGGTATCAATCAAAAATCACCAACGCGAATGGAAGCCAAGCCTCAAACCGTACCTCAAGGTATACCCTTTTAAATATCTATCATCAGAAGAAAGGGGCATGATTCAACAACTTCGGCTACATAAATAAAGAAACCCATATCAATACCCTGCGGACACCAAAATAGACAAGAGATGTTAAAAGAGAAGAACAAAAAACATACTAACATATGCATCAAAAATACAAAATAAAAAATACTGGACAGTGTACTAAATTAACAACAACTGACCACCTGACCTACAATAAGAATCAATAGCAAAAAGAAAAAAATAGAATATTACTGACTTAAATAAAAACATAAGAAAGACTGAAGAAAAGAAAATAATTATAATTCCTACAGTTAAGAGAATAAAAAATCAAAAACCCAAGATTAGGCAAAACTAAATAAGGCTAACAGATCGATTGAGTATAACAAAGAAAAAAAAAAAACAAAAGATAGGTAAAAAAAAAACAAAGGACGGTGATAAAAAAAAAAAAGAAAACAAAAAAAAAAAAGGTAGACATTCAAGAATCCAGATCAGAAGGAGTGAATCCTACAAAGACGCATAAAAAAAAAAATAAAAATACACCTGGATAAAGTCAAATAACCTCAAAATGAAAACACATAAAAAGATTACTTGAGGTTCATGGTAGAACGCAACAACAGAAAAGTTTATGCGAATACCTGAACCTGCTCCCTAAAAAATAACATTGCGTAACCTAGTAAAAGAAGAAAAACCAGAAAGAAGATAAACTTGGAAAAAAAAAAGGAATAAAGCAGAGTTATAATAAAAAGGGTGTAATATAATTGGGAGAAAAACAAGCAAAAAAAAAAAAAGAAAAAAAAAAATAAAAAACAGAAAGCCAAAATTGAACAAAAAAAAAAAACAAAAATTGCCCATAGACAACAAAAACACTACACGAGGAATTACAAAAGCAGAACAAACATAAAACCCACAAAAGAAACACAAAAGAGCAAGAAAAAAAACAACTAAAAAAAAATAAGAAAAAAGCTCCAAATAAATAGATTTAAAACCTAGCTAAATAAAAAAAGAAAAATAAGATGAAACCAAAAAGAGAATAAAAAAATAAATAATGAACAACAACAAAAGTTCCAAAAAATAAAAAAAAAAAAAAAACAAAAAAACATAAAGAGACGAGACAAAAAAAAAATTAATCGACACACGATATTAGAAAATACGAAGTAAAATGAAAAATATAAAGACGAAAAGAGTACAACGAACAAAACCAAAAAAGAAAAAGAACCACAAACAGTAATCAATATCAAACCTGGAGGATTGTTTGTATTGAATATAAAGTAAGAACCGCCTTGTATTGATATAGGAAAAGAAAAACAAAAAAAAAGAAACATAACAAAACAAAAAGAAGTCTAATAGGAAAAAATTACATACAAAATGCTTATTAAAATAGAAAGTCAAATGAAAAGACTGAAAACTATATTATTTGGTTAAACAATACATAAAATACGTAGGATCTCCTCTTAAATTAGGGTTGAATACAACAACCATTGCGCAAGAATGGAATACTAAAAACAGAAAGGGAACCATAATCAATGATGGATAAAGAAAAACATAGGCAAACAAAGGGAAAAACGCTACATGTTAAAACATATGTAACATAAAGAAAATAGCCGGGGCGAAGAATATATTGATATACTATCCACTTCTTCGGAAGCCTTCATTATGTAATAAGGATTTGTACTGGATTGCTATAGTTATTTAGTCCTGCTATTAAATTAGGAAAAGCCTCTTTTATTCTACTTTAGCTACTATTTTTTGGATGATCTCCCCGTGATGTCCGGGCGAACAGCGGTGTATTTCATAAATAGACGCTGCATTGTAAAATCGTTTTTAAAATGTTTCTTCTTAGAGAACATAAAAAAATATAATAAATAAAAAAATTTAAAATATAAATAAGTCTAAAAAGGAGAGAGTCAAGATAACTACGTTCATACTAGTGACTAGGTTGGAAATAGCCTAAGTACTCTATAATAAAAGATACATCTTCACGTTTTGAAACCGGGCGAGGCTTTCTGTTTATACGGATTATCTGGTCTCAGGGAATCTGATCTTCGGAGTTATCTATCTGTTATTTTTTAATGAGATCGGTTACGTGTTATGTTAGAATATATTTTTGTTTTTTTGTTGTTCAGTTCAATGGTTGGGATTTGACATGATAAGCGTTGGTTCACGAACAAATGGGCAATGGCAATTTGCTATTCAACTGTGCGTAATGACAATGTGCAATTGTGCAGATCTCGTAAGACAATCTTATGTGCTCTCGCAGGGTTGGTCAGGCATGATGGCTCTACAGACCAACCAAATCTGGATCTGTTGGCCACTAAAAAGTTGCAAAAAAAATCTCGTATCTGTAAATGTATTCGGATTCAATTAAAGGTATTTTTTTGGCACCTATTCAATTTGCACCTGTGGTACAAACTACACAATTGGCCTGGATTCACAAATTTTAACTGCAAGGTGGTCTCTGGATCAAACACAGATCGGGCACCTTAGGCAAACAAGTCTGCAGTAAAAACCCGCACGTATCTGTAAAGTATTCGGATAAATTAAAAGGTATTTTTTGGCACCTATCAATTCACACTGTGGTGGTGCACTAATAAATGTGTAGTATTACCCACATTTAAGTGTCACAAGTGAGTGCCCCATACAAAGAACAAAGCTGTAGTGCACCAAAGTCAAAAAAAACAAGTATGCCTGTAATGTTAGTTCGGATTCATAATCCACAAACAGGTATTTGTTTTGGGCACCTATCAATATTGACCCTGTGGTCAACTACACAATTTGTTGGATTCAAATTTAACTGCAGAAGGTGGCCTCTATATTAAACGAGTAGAATCTGGAGCTGGGCAAAAATGCAAAAAACACGTATTGTAAGTATTCGGATAATATTAAATGGTATTTTTTTGGCAACCTAATCAATCTCACCTGAGAGGTAATACACAATTGCATTGATCTTCAAAAATTTAAACTGCCAAAGGTTAGCTCTCATACCAACCCAAATCTGGAACTGGTGCAACGTAGTTGCAAAGAAACCCACGTATCTGATAATGTTATTCGGATTATAAAAGGTATTTTTTGGCACCGTATTCAAGTCACCCATTGTGGTTACTACTTCACATTGCTGGATTCAAATTTAATGCAAGGTGGCTCTATCAAAAATCTGGGACTGGGCAAAAAGTGCAAATGAAAGACACAGCGTGTAATCTGTAATGTATATTTGGATATAATAAGGTATTTTTTGGACACTATCAATTCCCACCTGTGGTATACTACCACTAATTGCTGGATTCAAATATTTAACTGCAAGGTGATTATCAACAAATCTGGACTGGGCTCAAAAAGTGCATAAAATAACAACGTTAAGTCTGGAATGTATTTTGGATATTCTAAATAGTATTTTCTCTCTTTGGCAGCCTGATGCCAATTCACCTGTGCGTAACTACCACTAATTGATGATTCAATGTTACTGCAAGTGTGGCCTCTATCCCTATACTGCCACCAAATCTGGACTGGCGCAAAAGTGCAAAAAAAACCTACGTATATCTGTAATGTATTCGGTTAATAATAAGGTATTTTTTTTGGCACCTTATCAGTTTCTACCTGTGGTAACATTCACACAATTGCTGGATTCAAAGATTTAACTGCAAGGTGGCTCGTATCAATTTATCTGGACTGTGCATAAGCGCATAAAATACAAGTAATCTGTTATGTATTCGGTTAAAAAAAGGTGATGTTTTGGGCAACCTTATTCAAATTCCACTCTGGTGGTAACTAACATCAATTTGTCATGGCATCATATGTAAAACTGCTAGGTGAGGCTCGATAGATCAACACATATAAATCTGGGTCTGGGCAAATAAGTGCAAAAAAAGATCGGCATTTGTATTGTTTCCGGATATTTATTTGGTATGTGTTTGTGGCACCCAGGATTATTTGTGTAAGCCCTGTGGGGTTTCTCCTACACAAGCTTGCGTGAGTTCGCATTATTTACTGCTAGGTGGGACTCTATCAACGGAAATCTGGACTGGGCCCAAAGTGCAATAATACTCCGGTAAATCCTTGTAATTGGATTCGGATTAAAAAACAGGTCATTTTTTGTCACCTATCTCAATTCTCACTGTGGTAACTTACACAATTGCGGAGTTGCAAATGTATTAACTGCAAGGTGGACTCTTATGTCTACTCTCACAAATCTGGACTGGGCAAAAGTTTGGCAAAAAAACACGTATTGTATATGATATTCGGATCATAAAAGGTGTATTTTTGGACACCTATCATTCACCTGTTGGTGAGCTACACTAAAAAGTATGACAGTTATTTCATAAATTGTAGAGTGTCAACGGATGCTTAGCTAGATTGTAGGCACATAAGCTGTAGTGCACAATAGTTGCAATAATAAATCATCGTTATTGTATACATTGTTTTCACGGAATAATAAATTGCGTCATTTTTTTTAGGCTACCCTCTGATTACTTATTCGCACCTGTGTGCTTACATAGCTACATCCTAATTGAGGGATTCTGTTATATTTTTTAAAACGTCGACAAACGGGGTGGGTGCGCCTTTCAAACCATAATTCGTGGATTGGAGCACGCAAATTAGTGCATAATATAGAAAACCTCGTATCCTGTATTATGATATCTTTTTGGGTTTCATTAATTATGGTTTTTTGTGTGCGACAACCTATCTATTACTGACCTGACTGGTAAACTACACGAATAATTTCGGCATGGCATTGCCACATGTTTTGAACTGCAGAGTGTCCGACACATTCACAAACAAAATCTGGACTGCGGCATAAAGTTGCAAAAAAACTACGTATAGTTCAGAGAATGTATTAGTTCGGTTAAATATAAAGGTCATCTTTGTGTTTCGTAGTCCTCGACCTTATCCATTCATCCTGTTTGTAGTAATATGACTTTTTAAAATGCACAATTGCTGGATTCGTAAATTTTAATGCCAAGGTGGCTTACCTATCATAAAATATTTCGTTGGAGCTGGGGCCAAATGTGCTCAAAACTACAACAGTATCATGTTATGTATGTGGACTAAATAAAAGGTATGTTTTTGGCAGCTATCAAATTTCATCTGTGGTAACTCGACACTAATTGTGCTGGATTTCAAATTTATGACTTGGAGGGTCGAAGGTGTGGCTGTCATCATCCAGAATCTGTTGTAGGGATGGGCAAAAGTGCAAAAAACACGTATCTGTCAATTGTATGATGTCGGAATTTGAAATATATAGGTATTTTTTGGCACCTGATCATCTCCTGTGTGATAAACCTAGCAACAAGTTTTGGCTTGGATAAGTTCAAATTAACTGCAAGGTGGCTTTCCATCTCCCCGAGTCTTATACACAAAATTGGACTATTGGGAGCAAAACGTGCAAAAATACCTACAAACCGTGAATGTCGTGTAATGGTCATTCGCGGATCCAATATCACAGGTACTTTTTTGGGCACCTATCAATTCAACTGTGGTAAACTACACAATTTGCTGGATTCAATGTAATCTGCAAGGTGGCTCTTTCAACTAAATCTGGGACTGGGCATAAAGGTGCGAATAAAACAGTATCTGTAATGTATTCGGAAATAAAAAGGTTATTTTTTTGGCACCTATCAATTCACCTGTGGTAACTACACAATTGCTGGAGTCAAATTTATACTGCAACGGTGAGCTTCTATCAACAATATCTGGACTGGGCAAAAAGAAAAAAGGATAAGAAGAAAAAAAAAAAAAATATATAAGAACCCAACAACAAAACACAACAATCAAGGAAAACAAGAAGAAAAAAAACAAAAACAAAAAATAAAAAAAAAAATTAAAAAATAAAAAAAAACAAAAAAAAGTCACAAAAAAAAAAAAACTAAAAAAAAATAAAAAAAAGAAAAAAAAAAAAGAAAAAAATAAAAAATAAAAAAAAAAAAAAAAAATAAATAAAAGAGAAAAAAAAATAAAAAAAAAAGAAAAAAAAAAGAAAAGAGAAACAAAAAAGAAACAAAAAAACAAAAAAAAAAAAAAAGTAAATCAACCAAAACTAAGAGAAACAAAGAATAAAAGCAAAAAAATAAAAAAAAAAGAAAAAAACAAAAAAAAACAAAAAAGGAACAACAAAAAAAACAAAAAACACAACAAAAACAAAACTAAAAAAAAAAAAAAAAAAAAAGAATAGTCAAAGAAAAAAAAAAAATGAAAAAAAAAAGAGTAAGCATAAAGATACAACAATGAAGAGAAGTCAAAAAAGAAGAAAAAAAAAAAACAAAAATAAAAAAAAAAAAAAAAATCAGAAAGAAAAGAAAACCACAATAAATATATAAAATAAAAAAAAACAAAATAAAATGACAAAAATAATTCCTCCTAAAAACAAAAAAGGAAAGATAAAACAAATGAAAGAAAAAACAAAAACAATAACAAAAAAAAAAGAAATATGAAAATGAAACAAAAAAAAGATAATATTGCACAACCAGCAGCATTTTTTTATATAGATGCCCCTTTTTTCTATGGATGGGAGGCTGAAGCAACGGGAAAAAACTCTGCCCACACAAAGTCTTCTGTTTGCTGTGCCTCTCGAAACTGTTTGTAGTGAAACCAGGTTACCCTGAAACCAAGCATCAGGGCCCCAGCTCCCCCCCGGGAATTTTTTGGTATCCCCCAACGAATGATAAAAATTCTCATCTCAAATTAAAAAGAAAAACCTTTTTTCCCCTGAAAAAACTGGGGGAAATTCTCTGGATTGCTAATGCATGTATTTGAAAAAGTCTTTTTTAAATTACTACTTTTTTTTCCGTGTTTGGGGGGAGATAAAGGTACTCTTTAATCTTTTTAAGGCCCGGGCGATTTTTGTTTTTTTGACGCGTTTCGTTTTTTCCTCCTCCCCTTTTCCCAGACCATAACTTTTTTTTTTTTTCCACCTACATAGAACATGGGCTTTTTTTTTTGGCGGGACAAGTTTATTTCTAATGGTGTTTTTTTCAATAAAATATAAAATATACTGGGAAACCGAAAAAAAATTTCCCAAAGTGGGAAAAAATTTTAAAAAAAAAAAAAATTTAATTTTCGCCATTTTTGCGGGTGTTTTGTTTTTTAACGGGGTTAAAACTTCGGCCCAATATGTGGGGTTATCTGTATTCAAACAGGTTGATACGCACCGCAATACCAAACCCTGTAAAGGTTTTTTGTTATGTTTTTGGGACCCGTTAAAAAAAACCAAACTTTTTTTATTATTGAAATTTGCGCCGCGGCGCCAGTTTTTCGCGACCAATAAATTTTTTGTACTAACACCTATTGGGCGCCAGTGAGGGGGGCATTTTCCGACTTTTTATCCTAGCATTTTTTGGGAAAGCAAAGCACTTTATTTATCACTTTTAAACCCAATTTTTAGTGACCTAAAATGACCAAGAAGGGGAAAAATCTCTTTCCCTTTAAAGGGGAGCACCGAACGAACAGCCTTTTAGAGTTTTTTTTTTTTCCTTTTTCCCCCCTCTACTTAAACGTCTCATTTCACGGGGCCCAAATTTTGGTAAAGGGGGTGAGAAACCCCCAGCGCCCTCTGTTTTGGGTTGGGAACAAATCCTCAAAATTTTCTTTTTACCCCCCCGAGTCTTGAGAAAGCAAAAAGGTTTTTTTTAAACCAAGCCATTTCTCTCAACTACAGACAACGCTGTTTTTGGGATTTTTTTTCCCTCTTCAGTGCAGAGTAGAAAAAATACTGGGGGCTGTGGGGAGGGTTTTCGGTACTCAGGAAGGAAGATCTCTCCTTAAGGAAACACCGAAAAAAACGCTTTTATAGTTTTTTTTTTGCCTTTTCCCCCCTCTACTTAGCATCTGCATATCACAAGGCAAAAATGGGAAAAGGGGGTGAGAAGCCCACAAACCCCCCTCTGTTTGGGTTTTAACCCAAAACCTCAATTTTGGTTTTTGGGCCCACCATCTTGAAAAAAGCAAAAAAGGGTTTTTTTTGCCAAGCCAATCTCTCACTACAGACAAAAGCTGTTTTTGGGATTTTTTTTCCCTCTTTAGTGCAGAGTAAGAAGATACGGCTGGCTGTGTGGGAGGCATTGGTAGCTCAAAAGGGAAAAAAAAATCTCTCCTTAAGGAAGCACCGAACAAACAGCTTGTAGAGTTTTTTTTTTTGGGCCCTTTTTGCCCTCTTCTTAGCATCTCAATCACAAAGCATATGGGAAAGGGGCTGAAAACCCCGCGCCTCTTTTGGTTGTAAAAAACCCCTCAATTTGCTTTTGACCACCGGTCTTGAGAAAGAAAAAAGGATTTTTTACCCAAGCCAGTATCTCTCATTTAAAGACAAACGCTGTTTGGGGATTTTTGTCCCATTTAGTCAGAGTAAGAAGTTCTGGGGGCTGTGTGGGGGAGGGGTGCTCGGGAAAGGGAAGTCCTCCTTAAGGAGAGCCCCAAGAAGGCTTTTAGATTTTTTTTGTTTGCTTTTCCCCCTTTATTTTGCATCGCTACCCAAAGGTTTATAAAGGGGCTGGGGGCTTCCACCCCTTTTCCCCCATAACCCTTTGTGATTTGCAATGCTAAGAAAGGGGGCAAAAGGAAAAACAAAAACTCTAAAACCCTTTCGTTGGGGGCCTCCTAAGGGAGATTTTCCCTTCCTGGCTCCCCGATGCCCCCACACAGCCAGCCAGCTTTCTCTACTCTGCATGAAGGGGCAAAAAACCCCCAAAAACATTGTCTGTAAATGAGAATACCTGCTTGGCTAAAAAATCCTTTTTTCTTTTAAAAACTCGGGGGTCAAAAACAATTTAGGATTTGTTACAACCAACGGGGCGCGTGGGCTTCTCAGCCCTTTTTCCCTAATCCTTATAAAATCCAAAAAAAAATGTTTTTTGGTTTTTTTAAATTTTTTTTTTTGTTCAGCGAAAGGGTAAAAATAACGCTATTTTTATAGTTTGGGACTTTTTTGGAGCGGCGATCCAAATTTTTGGAATTTTTTTTATTATTTTATTTTTTTTATTTGTAAAAGGAAAAAGGGGGGCTGTTTTAAACTTTTAATACTTTTTTTTGCACTGAAAAACTTTATTTTTATTTTTTTTTATTTTAAAATTGGGGCCCCTATAGTGCTTGATACTAGGTGGCGCATTTAAAAACAGATAATGCATTGCATACAATTCTTTTGATGACCAAAAGCGGCCCCCCCATCCTGTTTCGGGGGAAGTGGGGAAAACCGGGAATGGAAGTGACGGGCTTTCCTAGGCCCCCGCTGCATGTCCGGGGTTGGTCGTACAGTTTTGCTAGGCGATGCCCAAACCCCCCTGAGATCGGGCCATTTTCCCGCGGCTCTCAAGGGTTAAACAGGGGGGGGAAAACGCTGCCCGTTTCGCGCTGCAACGGCCCGGGTTTTAACGGCGATTAGGCAATACCCGGGCGCCGGTGTGTTTTGGGGGGGGGAAGTTGGGGGAACGCGGGCGACCCCCCGGGCAAACCCCTTATGGACCCGGGAATGTACTCTAACCCCGGGGTCCTTAAGGGTTAAGAAAAGCTGTTTTTTAATCAGGTAACGATTGTTGGGGCGCTAACTTTTTGTGGGGCCAGAACTCTTAAAATGGTTGGTAGGGGATCAAATACTTATTTCCTCAGCAAAATCCCAAAAAATTTTATTAATTTATTTAAGGGGGTTTTCTGAATTTTTTTTTTGATTTCTATTCCAATTTAAAATTAAACCTACCCGTAAAACTATAGACTGTTCATGTCTTTGTAGTGGAAAAACTTACAAATTAAAAAAGGGATAAAATACTTATTTCCTTCATGAAATAATTAAATAAAAAAAATCAGGTTTTTCGGCAGTTTATGCCGCGTTACAACATAGCGTACAAACCACTGCCATCTTATTATCTAAAAAATTGCTCCAAAAGACAAAGGAAAACGACATTCAGCTGACAAGCTTTTTAACGGTACTTTAATAATATATTATTTATGAAGGAAATATACTTTTTCTATTATTTAAAGTTCAAATTAAAGTGAAAATATTTAGTTGCAATGAAAGTGAAATAGAAAAAAAAAATGACTATCCTTAACTGGCCTTTTTCCACCAAAAGTTCTAGTTCTGCTGCTCCCAGGTGATGACTATCTACATGACCCTGTTTGCTTCCACAGAGGTCTCTTCCTGTTTAAAGAGCATGTAGGCCCTTTTACGGTGGGGGTTGCATGCCGATAACTTAGTCATCGAAAAAGGCCCCCTAGGAATGGAGCTGGTTTGGAAAGTGATTTTTTTCTTTTTATATTTCCCTATAATACTAAAATTTGGGTTAGTGGTTTTACTCTATTTATTTTTATTTTTTTTGGTTATAAAATTCTTTCTAGTTTAATTTGTTAATACCCCCTAGTTTTGTTTTGGATATTAACAGAAAATTTTTTCAAAATTGGCATTCAAAATGTACCACAAAAAAAGTTTTACTTGTTTATTTAATGGACATTAATGGCCTTTTTAAAATTAAAAAACACTATTTACCTATTCAATTACCCAGCATTTTGGTGCAAATAACTTGGAGGTCCCTACAGGTCTTAGTTTTCAAGCTGCCAGAATGTCAGTAGTACTACTGACATCACCGCCGCACTGAATAGATGTAAAAAGTAGACGTACCTCTGCAACCGACAAGCCGATGGGGAACAAAAAGAATATATTGGGATACAGCCAAAAAAATTCCAAGTGGGACAAAATGTGAAAAAAACGTACTTGTGCCATATTTGAGGGGTTTTTACTTTTTAGGGTGTTCACTTTCCGATATAAATTTTTTGTTCTCTGTATTGTGCAGTTAAAATTTTAATTTGGCAAAACCAAACATTTGGGTTTTGATTTTTTAAATTTTTTACTTTTTTGCTGACACCCCACGGACTTTAGTAAAGGGGTTTAATTTCATTCCATTTTCAAGGTGTGAAATGAAATTTACCAAAAAAAACCCCAATTTTTTGGGTTGGGTTTTTTTTTTTCTTCTACGGTGTTCACTGTATGGGATAAATTATGTTAAACTTTAATACTACTTTAATACTTTTTCAGACGCGGCGATACCAAATATGTGTAACTTTCTTATTTAATTTTTTTTTTTGTAAAATGGCAAAAAGGGGGGGGGGGATTTTTAACTTTTTAATTTTTTTAAATTTTTTTCACATTAACATTTTTTTTTTTTTAATTTAACGTTGAGTCCCCTTAGGGTACTTCACCACTAGGGGGCGCGATAGTTTATACAGCCTAATGCATTGTGATGCAATGCATTGTGATGCAACGCATCAGGTTGTTCAAAGATGCGGCAGGAAGTAGTAAAACAGAAAACATGGCAGCGATGGAAGCCTTCACAATTCTGGGGGTTTACGGGGGTGGGAACATGCACAGCAGTTTTCTCTTTTTTTAAAAACCCCCCATCCCGCACTGTAACCAGAGTGTTGTGCACTCCCCCCTACCGCCCCTTGGCGACCGAGAAGTACCATTCCAGGGTTTTTTAAGGTTAAAGGGAAATAAATCGCGGTAAATATAAGCTTTTCCCAAATTTCAGTTTCCACTGATGCAGGGAAAAAACCCCATCTTTTGACACACTCCTGTTATTTTTATTTTTTCTTTTTTTCTGAATTTTGGTGATATTTGGTTTTTCCCCGTATGTTTTTATCAAAGACCTTTTTTTATTTTAAACCCCAAAAGTTTCAAGCAGCTGACAAAGTCAAAAATCTTTTGCAAACACCCATTTCAAAAGTCTGACAGGTGCAGATATGCCATTCAAATGCTTTTGAGCAGTGTAAAATGTGCCAGAATGTATGAACCTGTTAAACTTGGGGTTTCTACAAAAGATGATCGTAGGTGGCGCGTTAAGCTGGCACGCAGAAAGTCCCCCCTAGTAAAAAAAAAGTGAATTCTACAGAATTTGCAGCTAAGGCCAAGCTTCAAATTTTAATTATTAAAAATTAAAAAAAAAAAAATAAATTTCCCAAAATAAAAATAAAAAATTTTTGTTGTTTGAATAAAAAAAAAACAGAAATTTAAATTTTTAATACATTTTATGGGAAATAATGAAAAAAAAAAGGAGAAATTTCTACGAATCCTAAGAAAGGCCCAAGCTTCTATTATTAATTTTTAAAACTAGATTAAATAAAAAAATTTCCCCAAAAAAATAAAAATTTAAAATTTTTTTGTCATTTGAAAAATATAAAACTAGAATATTTAAATTTTAAATACTTTTTTTAGGAGATAATTTTATTTTTTTTGGATATAACTAGAGATGGCGAATTTCCAAAAATTTGGTCGGTCCTTCGCCAATTTCTCGCAAAATTCGTTTGGGTCCGAATTACTTTTGGGCCAACGCTTTTAAAAAAAAGCTTTTTCCAGCTGCACGAGCCCGGGGGGGAGTAGAAAAATTGTGCCCTGCTTAAATAAGCAGAGGGACTTTTTGGTCTTCATAAATGTTGTGTTTTAGTAGACACGCAGATAACTGCCGTCACTTAAAAAAAACGCTTCACATAAAATTCCATGGGGACTTAAGAGGGCAAAACTGACCAAAAAAACTCAAGGGGAATTAGCCTGAAAAAGTCATGGCAGCGAAAGCTGGAAAAAAAGAACTGAGAGCTCAGGTGGCAACATAGTGACAGGTGTGGAGGTGACGGCGCAGCCCCAGAGCATGAGGCAGACAGTGGCAAATGACATTCTGGAGGGGGCAAAAATAGGATAGGCCACAAAGGGGCACAATGACCATGTGCGGGCACGCAGCAACCAAAACAGCAGTTTTAGGGCAGGGAGTGGACAAATAAATTCTGGAGGTGGCAAAACAGTGTAGGCCACAGGTGGCGCAATGACACAGTTGGAGGGCCCTGAAAAACAGCGTAGAGGGAGGCATGGCACAATGACATTCTGGAGGTGGAAAAGATAGTAGGC